>SJYC01036875.1:0-24774 GCA_006408675.1 Madoqua kirkii | reverse complement strand
GACTTAGACCTCGTTCCTCTTCTCAAAGAGTGTGTTAGCAGCCAGCAGAATTAGGCGATTAAGTAAATGGTAAAATGTGACAGATGCCAGATGTGTCAGGTGAGAGCAGGTTTCAGGAGCATCAGAACTGGAGGTGAACCCAGAACTGGAGGAAGACTGGGTGCAAGTTCGCCCAGTGGAGACTCAAGAAAAGCCTCGCTGGCAAAGCTTTGCAGGCAAGGACATACCTGGACTGTTGACCAAGGTGCCATGTGGCCAGAGGGATGAGGTTGAGAGCAGTGGGGAACCGGGTCGTGAAGCCTTGTGAGCTGCACAGAGGAATCCCGACCTTATCCTGAATACAGTGGGAAGTCATCAGTGTGCTGTCAGCAGGACTGAGACCTGATCTGCTTTGCTTTTTGAAGGTGCCTCTCTCCGTGGAGAATGAGATTAGATGGGGCGACGGTGGGCTTTGGGCCAGGGTTGCAGCATCCAGAGTCAGATGTGTACCCTTCACCTTCCAGCAGCCATAATGGAGCGAATGGTTTGTATTTACATATTTTGGAGTATTTCCTTTGGCTTTTTAAAAAGACCTATTTTTCCCTTGGCTTTAATTTCAACTATTTATTGTATACCTTTGTATCCTGTGCCTTGGTTAGTCTCCTGGAATATACTTTGTGGAATGAGGATTGAGAGAAAGAAAGAAGAAAAAGAGGAGACGGTACTTATGAACTGATGCCCCTTTTAAAAAAACACATTTGGATGTATGTGTGACGGCGGTAAAGAATCTTCCTGCAAAGCAGGAGATTTGCAGGAGATGCAGCTTTAATCCCTGGGTCGGGAACATCCCCTGGAGGAGGAAATGGCAACTCACTCCAGTATTCTTGCCTGGGAAATCCCATTGTCAGAGGAGCCTGGCAGGCTGCAGTCCATGGGGTTGCAACGAAATCAGACACAATTGAGCGACTAAACACCAACAATGTACATGTATTAATAGCTGATTTACTTTGTTGTACAGCAGTAAGTAGCCCAATGTTGTAAAGCAATTATACTCCAATAAAAAATGACACATTTTAAATTTAAAAAAAGTAAAAATACATTACTTCTAAAGAATTGAAAGGTTTCTGTCACGGATATGACCTGACTGGGGAGAAAGACCATGGCACGTTTTCACCATCAAGTGCATTATATTCTTGTTAAGGATGTGACCTAGAGAGCCTTCCCACTTTAGTCCAGTCCCAGCTTATATCCTCTGTTAAACATCTGACCGTAATTCAGAGAAACCTGTTTGTTAAAGCTGGTGCAGTCAGAATAGTTTATCAAAATCAGAGTTCATCTGCTCTTTACCCAGCAAGGTGTGTCTGAGAGAAAGATTTGTTCAACCAGGTGATATTCAGCTGCATAACAGGCTAACCTGAGCCCTTTGAATTCAAACAGAAAAAGTTCTCAGCCTGATTGGAATTAACCCACTCTGACTTCTGCTTCATCTTTGCTAAAGCAGAGATGATATTGTTGGGCAGGCAGAGAACCTGTTGGGTGTTAATGGGGGGTGGGGTTCAAGTTGGTCTTGCTTTTCTCAAACTATTAAGAAAGAACAAAAAACATTATTTTGAATGAAATCAGTTTCCAGGAAGAAGAAGAAAAAAAAAACCCTGAGAATTTATTATTAAAGAAAGAAATAGAGCCAAGGTGAAAAAAAGGCCTCCTCACATCTCCTGGCCAGGTGCTCTGTGCATATAAATGTTTCAAGTTAAGCTTTAAGATCAAGGCGAAGTCTGTAGGGAGCCTTGTTTCCTGGAGATCTGCTTGCTGGAGCTGCTCCCGAATACAGGCTGCCCATTTTTATTTGGTTATTAAGGATTAAAGGGGGCAACGATTCTGGAAAGGTAGTTCCTTGGTTTCCATTAACTTGGTACAAGATGGTGAAACGCAAGTGTCCAGGGGAGAATTTGCATATGTATTTGGGGCTATCAGCTCTCATCTTTCCCTGCCATCCTGTGTGTATGTGTAACATGAAATTGCCCTTCCTCTCATGAGCTCAAGCCAGAAAGCAGCTTTGCTGCAATGACTGAGAATCTCGGTGCCTCTCAGAAATCCTCCTGGTTTGCACAGGAGTGCAGAGGGAAGATGAAAAGAATTTCACATGAGATGGTGGTTGTCGAGGTACCTCAGCGGAGCAGTCACCTCTGAAAGCAGCTGGCCCTTCCCAAGTTCGCTGGGCTTTCAGCATCTCTGAACATTTGAGCAGGGAGGCCACCCATCCCTCCATATCCAGATTTTAAAGTTTGGGTTGTTACTGCTCCTGTCACAGCACGTCCTCCGAACTAAAGTGTGCCTGAGGTTACTTTTGTTAAGTGCCTAAGAAAGCTTAGTGATAAAATAACAGACCCTTGAAGAGAAGGCTTTGCCACTGTGGTGGGTCATTTCGTTCCAAAGATCTCAGAGTTTGGGGTCATAAATGCTTATTGCAGTAATAGTCATTAGAATAAAAGTATCAGTGAGGAGCTCTGCCATCAAAATGAACAAAATAACCCCCCGCCAAAACAAAAACAGTTCCTGATTTCAATCCACTCCTAGCAGAATGAGACCTCAGAGTTTATAAAGATTTACACTTTCTGTCATCACCATTTTTCATCCCCACAACAGCTCAGGAAATTCAAACGTAAAGACCAATGGGCTGAGTTTAAGAGACCAAAGTGACTTGTCCCTGATCATGTGACTAGCATCTCATCCACTTTGGAATGGAACCTAGATATTTTGACTCTGATTCTTGTGACTTCAATTCTGCACATTCTTCTTCAATTATTCCCAGGTTTTGTAGCACAGAAATAGGCTGCATAGTTTGAATAGTGAAAGATCAAATAAAGAAACACAGTTCTGGAACAGTGTCTCCTACTGACTGTATGTTTTAACTGAAATTTGAATGTGCTCAGGGCCTAATTTACTCTATGTTATAACTTCATAGTTTCGTGTTCATGACTAGCCGGTATCATGCAGATTTTAAATGCCTGGGAGCTCAGGCATACAGTCGTGTCAGACTCTTTGTGACCACATTGACTGTAGTCCGCCAGGCTCCTCTGTCCATGGGATTTCCCAGGCAAGAATACTGTAGTAGGTTGCCATTTCCTCCGCCAGGGAATTATCCATCCATTACTTCCTAGTAATGAACACAGTTAAAGATATAGACATGTAGTTTCACTTTGTGGTTATAGCAGTCTTCTGCTAAAATGTGAACTACTTCTGTTTGAGATGGAATAATAACCTAGAAATAAAGACCTAAAAATATTTTACTGCTGTGTGTACTAGTCCTTAGACCTCTGTAAGGTACTTGCTAGCTCTCCGCTTTTAAAATGTTTCTGAATGCTGCTGTTCCAGTCTGTGATTTAGAGGTGTTAGAGAAATTCAGGTTGAGAACAGGATTGCTCAGGGCAGTATACAGTCCACTTCATTTTTTATTAGAATATATCTCAAGAAAAAGCCATACACAGGCACTTGAGGGTGTTGGGTTTAGCCATGATCAGATGCAGAATCTGACTCTCTCTCTCAGTCGCACCAGCAGTGCCTTAATTTGTGGGTTTTTAAGGAGAAACTGTGTGTTGCCTCACTCATCCATGCAACAAGTTTTCACCCCATTTCTATTGGGCATGGGGCACGAGCTGATCACCCAGAAGTCTACTAGAGAGAAGACCTCAAAGAGCTTTGAGTCGGCAGTTCCAGCAGCAAGTAGGAGGCTAGTGGGAAGGGGACGTTCTCAGTGGGCAGCCCAGGACCACTCACCCCTTGTGAAAACCCAGAAGAACCAGTATTGTTTCAGCATGACCATCACTGTTACTTAAATGTGATGGCAGTAACTTATTTTCCACTGCAATTCTTGTTGCCAATGCACATGGTGAAAATTTCTAAAATAATTTACCATTGTATTGCTCCAATTTTTTTTCCTAAATAGTATGAATTATTGTAAGACAACTCTATTTAGGGTTGAATTGTTTGGGGATGAGGATAAGAAAATACATGGAAAGTTAAGCTAATAGACAAACTAACAAAATGAATGTCGCAACTTGAGTGATCTAAGAAACCCCAGGCTGCAAATTCTCCCAGAGCCATGGATAGGTTCTCTTTAACTTGCTACTTTTCCAGGAACCTCTGTTTTAGTATTATAACCAAGTTAGATTCCAAACACTGGATGGTTTAGAGTTCATCCCCATGCACATTTCTTTCCAGATATTTAAACAACTCTGTACCAATGACCTAGTCAGAGCAGGTGTTATTTAAGCCATTATCCAGAGGAGTAGACTGAGACTTAGGGATAGAGTAAAGATACCAGTTAGTAGTAGAGGCTGGAATTTAACTTCAAATCCAATCATTTTTCTACCTTCCTACCCTGAATTCTAAATTAGGTCTTCAAAAAATTTGAATATTTAAAACATCCGATATGTCTAGTTAAGTAGCTATTTTGGGAGGTAAGTGATCTTCGAGTCATCCACCCTTGCAAGCAACTCCATCTCAGAATGAAGAGTGAATTCAGTTTTTCCCAGCTTCAGAATAGAGAAGCCTTTGGGAAAATAAGTTTAAAGGTTGTGGATCACCAGTCACTTTTGACTGGTAATTAAAAAAAAATCAAACAAACCATCTGGCAGTTGTGTCTTAACTTCTTCCTGCTGCCAGTAGCTGGACCTATACACATTCAGACCTCACACACAAACGCCAATGTCTGCATGTTCTCACTATGAAGAGGCATTTTCAGTCAAAGCAGAGAGAAATGAGGCTCTGCCTGTCTGTTGCAATAACATTAATATTATCTCTGTTCAGATGCTTTTAGAAGTACGAAGTTAAATGCAGAGCCCTGGAGATGCCTGGGAGCACACATGAGATAAGCATAACCATTCACGAAACACCTAAGAAGCCGAAAATTTGCAGAATAAACCTCACCATGACTAAGAACAATGTCGCCTTTTCCATATGAGATTGACAGCAGGAAATAATGACAATAAGGTTAGTGTAGGATGTATTTGTGATGCAGAGATGTGGAAGATATATATATATATATATATATATATATATATATGTTCTTGGTCAGAATAAGCCATGATATTATGAACTATCCATGTAAAATTAGGCTTGGGAAATAAAAGGCCTGAAATTTGAGGGAGGCAAATTCAGTCTGGCTATAGATAAGCTAAGGAAGAATGGATACAAAACAAGTGTTCATTTCAGGTACTTTGATGAAGAAATGTCATTCACATTAGTGGAGAGCATTTCAGAATGTAGAGGAGCAGAGGGTCAGCTTTGCAACAAGAGCTTCAGCTGCAGAATGGAATGTGTTGAGTAAAAGTGGCCTGAGATGGACCTGCCAAAGGCAGTGATGGGCTGAGTTGGCCCCTGGGGACAGGGAAGAAAACGCTGGTGTCCAGTGGCCTATTGACCACTTCACCTCTTATCTTTTTCACTGCTGTTAAGTGAGAAAAGGATTTTACACACACGCACACATCTGTATACATGCTTGCTTATTTATCTGTGTAAGACTTAATTTTTAATTAAAAAAATTATTTTAAGGCTTTTTTTTTTGCTGTTTTAAGTTTCCAGCAAAATTGAGAATACAGAGATTTTCCACGTACACGATATACGTGTGTAGCTTCCACTCTTATCAACATTGTCCCCCAGAGGGGTACATTTGTTATCATGAATGAAGCTGGACAACTTATACTCACCCCACATCTGTAGTCTGCCTGATGTTTCCCTCGTGGGCTTGTACATTCTATGGGTTAGGACGAATGTATAATGACATGTATGCATCATCACAGTGTTGTACAGAGATTGTCACTGCCCTTCACATCCTCTGCGCTCTGCCTATTAATTTCTCTCTGCTCCCCTGCCTTCAGTTCCCAGCACCATTGATTCTTTTGCTATCTCCATACTTTTGCCTGTTTCCAGAATGTTGGAATGTCGTGGTATACAGTCGTTTCAGACTGGCGTCTCACTTAGTAGTATGTGTCTTCCGTGCCCTTCATGGTTTGAGAGCTCATGTCTTTCTTGTTGTTGTCCAGTCACTCAGTTGTGTTTGACTCTTTACAACCTCATGTACTGCAGCACACCAGGCTTCCCTTGACGTCCCCATCTCCTGGAGCTTGATCAAACTCATGTCCATTGAGTTAGTGATGCCATCCAACCATCTCATCCTCTGTTGTCCCCTTCTCCTCCTGCCTTCAGTCTTTCCCAGCATCAGGGTCTTTCCTGATGAGTCAGCTCTTCACATCAGGTGGCCAGAGTATTGGAGCTCCAGCTTCATTTCTTTCTAGTGCTGAGTAATATTTCATTGTCTAGATGATTTACAGTTTACATATCTATTTACCTAATAAAAGACATTTTGATTGCTTCTAAGTTTGCCCTAAATATGAGTGTGTAGGCTTTGGTACAGGCAAAACTTTTCAATCCCTTTTGGTAAGAAAGTACTGGATTGTACACTAAGAGTATGTTTGGTTTAGTAAGAAGCTGCAAAATTGCCTTCTAAATGTCTGTACCACTGTGCATTTCTACCAGCAGTGAAAGAAAGTTCTTGGTCCACATCCTCACCAGCACTTGGTATTGCCAGTGTTCTAGAATTCTGGCCATTTTAATAGGTGTGCACCTGGATCTTGTTGTTTTAATTTGCTTTTCCCTGATGACATATGATGTGGAGCATCTTTTTTCTATGCCTACTTGCCATCTGTATATTTTCTTTGGTGAAGTGTTTGTTCAGCTGTTTGACTCATTTTTAGATTGGGCTGTTTGTTTTCTTATTGTTGAGTTTTAGAATTTTTTTTTGTACATTTTAAATAACAGTCCTTTATGAGATGTGCCTTTTATAAATATTTTCTCCCAATCTGTGGTTTGTCATCTTGTTCTCATGATGGTTTCTTTCACAGAGCAGAAGTTTTTAAATTTAATAAAGTCCAGCTTGTTAATTATTTCATAGACCATGACTTAGATGTTTTCACCACCATACTCAAGGTCTTCTAGAAAACCTAGATGTTATCTTCTAAAAGTTTTATAGTTTTGCATTTTACATTTAGATTTGTGATCCACTGGGCATTAAGTTTTGTGAAGCGTATAAGGTCTGTGTCTAGATCTATCTTTTTGTATATGGATCTCCAGTTGTTCTGGCACAGATGGCTGAAAAGACTGTCTTTGCCCCACTGTATTACTCTGCTCTTTTGTCAAAGATCAATTGACTATATGTATGGAGTTCTATTTCTTGGCTCTGTATTCTGTTCCATTCATCTATTTGTCTGTTTTTTCACCAATAGCATACTGTTTCACTACTGTGCTTTTTAGTAAGTCTTGAAGCTGAGCAATCTCAATCCTCCAACTTTGTTTTTCTTCAATATTGGGTTGGCTCCTCTGGGTCTTTTATCTTAATACAGATTTTATAATCAATTTGTTGATATCCACAAAATAGCTGGAATTTTGATCGAAGTTGCGTTGAATCTATAGATCAAGTTGGGAAGAAATGACATCTTGAATCTCCTTATCCATGAATATAGACTATCTCTTCATTTGTTTAATGCTTTGATTTCATTTATCAGAGTTTTACAGTTTTTCAAATATAGTTATTATTCCTATTTTCCTAGCATTATACCTAAGTATTTCCTTTTTTTAGAGTGGTAATGTAAATGGTATTTTGTTTTAAATTTCAAATTCTACTTGTTCATTGCTGATATACAGGAACGCAATTGACTTTGATAAATTAACCTTGTAGTCTATCCTGAATAGCAGGACTATAAGCCCTTGTTAGTTCCAGGAATTTTTTGTTGTTGATTCTTCTGAATTTTCTATTAATACATAGATGATCATGTCATCTATGGACAAAGATAATTTTATTTCTTCTTTTCTAATCTGTGTATCTTATCTTGTCTTATTGCATTAGCTGGGAATTTTAGTACAGTATTGAAAAGGAATGGTGAGAGGGGATGTTCTCACTTTTCCTGATCTTAGTGGGAATGTTTCTAATTTTTCACCATTATGGATAATGTTAGAGGTAGGTATTTTGTAAATGTTTTAGATCAAGATGAGAAAGTTCCACTATATTCCTAACTTGCTGAGAGTTTTTAAAATCATGATGGGTGTTATATTTTGTCAAAATTTGATGATGTGATCATGTGACTTTTCATTTTTAGCCTATCAATGTGATGAATTATACCAACTGATTTTGGAATGTTGAACCAGCCTTGTCTACCCAGGATATATCCCATTTGGTCATAGCATATAATTCTTTTTGATATTGTAAGCATGCATATTTATTTAATTTTGCATTTATCCTTCTAACTTTGTGTGCATGTGTGTGTTAGTTCTAGAAGGTCTTGTAGGTCTTCACAGAATTGTTCAGCTTCTTCAGCATTAGTGGTTGGGGCATAGACTTGGATTACTGTGATATTGAATGGTAGATTGCACCCAGGTACTGCATTTCAGACTCTTTTGTTGACTATGAGGGCTACTCCATTTCTTCTAAGGGATTCTTGCCCACTGTAGTAGATATAATGGTCATTTGAATTAAGTTTGTCCGTTTAGTTCACTGATTCCCAAAATGTCAATGTTCACTCTTGCCATTTCCTGTTGGACCACTTCCAATTTACCTTGATTCATGGACCTAACATTCAAGGTTCCTAGAGTCCCTTGGACTGCAAGATCAAACCAGTCCATCCTAAAGGAGATCAGTCCTGGGTGTTCATTAGAAGGGCTGATGCTGAAGCTGAAACTCCAATACTTTGGTCATCTCATTGCGAAGAGTTGACTCATTGGAAAAGACATTGATGGTGGGAGGGATTGAGGGCAGGAAGAGAAGGGGATGACAGAGGATGAGGTGGCTGGTTGGCATCACCGACTCGATGGACATTAGTTTGGATGAACTCTGGGAGCTGGTGATGGACAAGAAGGCCTAGCGTGCTGTGATTCATGGGGTCACAAAGAGTCGGACACGACTGAGCAACTGAACTGAACTGATGCAATATTGTTCTTTACAGCATTGGACTTTACTTCCATCACCAATCACATCAACAACAGGGCATTGTTTTGGATTTGGCTCCAACTCTTCTTTCTTTTTGGAGTTATTTCTCCCACTCATCTCTAGTAGCATACTGGGGAGTTCATTTTTCAGTGTCATATCTTTTTGCCTTTTCATAGTGTTCATGGGGTTCTCAAGGCAAGAATACTGAAGTGACTTGTTATTCCTTTCTCCAGTGGACCACATTTTGTCAGAACTCTCGACCATGACTCATCCATATTTGGTGACCCTAAACAGCTAACTAGTTTCACTGAGTTAGACAAGGCTGTGGTCCAAGTGGTCAGTTTGGTTAGTTTTCTGTGATGGTGGTTTCCATCCTATCTGCCCTCTGATGGATAAGGATAACAGGCTTATGGAAGCTTCCTGATGGAAGGGACTGGTTGCTAGGGAATCTGGGTCTTATTCTGATAGGCAGGGCAATGCTCAGTAAATCTTTAATCCAGTTCTCTGCTGATGGGCAGGGCTTTTTCCCTCCCTGTAGTTTGACCTGAGGCCAAACTGTGGCAGTGATAATGGCAGTAATGGTGACCTCCTTCAAAAGGACTTTTGCAAGCATGTCACAGCTCCTAGGACCATTGCACTCAGTGTCTCTGACCCCATGGCAGGCCACTGTCAACCCATGCCTCCACCAGAGATTCCTGAACGTTCACAGGAAAGTCTGGCTCCGTCTCTTGGGTGGTGGTGGTGGGGGGGGGGGTCACTGTTCCTTTCTCCTGTGTCCTGGGGTGCACAAGGCTTTGTTTGTGCCCTACAAGAGTCAGTTTCCCAATTACTGTGGAAGTTTCACTGTCCTGTGGAAGTTCTATAATCAAACCCCTCTGGCCGTCAAAGTCAGATTCCCTGGGGGTTCTGAGTCCCTTTGCCAGAAAATCAGGTTGGGAATCTGTTGTGGGCCCTAGAACTTTCATAACAGTGTGAGAACTTCTTTGGGTGATTGTTCTCCAGTTTGTGGGCTGTGTGCTCAGTAGCTCTAAGGCGGGGCTAATGGTGCCCTCCTTCAGGAGGACTATGCCATACGCCGTGCATCCCGGGTCTCCTGCAGCAGGAGCCTCTGTCCCCTCGGTAGGCCACTGCTGACCTGTGCCTTCACAGGAGACACTCAAACACTCAAAGAGATATCTGGAGTAATAGGCAGGTTTGGTCTTGGAGTACAAAATGAAGCAGCGCAAAGGCTAGCAGAGTTTTGCCAAGAGATGCACTGGTCATAGCAAACACCCTCTTTCAACAATACAAGAGAAGACACCATACATAGACATCACCAGGTGTCAATAGAGAAATCAGATTGTTTATGTTCTCTGCAGCCAAAGGTAGAGAACTCTATACAGTCAGCAAAAACAAGACTGGGAGCTGACTATGACTTTGATCATGAACTCCTTATTGCAAAATGAGACTTAAATTGAGAGAGAGTAGGGTAAACCATTAGACCATTCAGGTATGTCCTAAATAAAATCCCTTATGACTATACAGTGGAAGTGCCAAATAGATACAAGGAATTAGATCTGATAGACAGGTTCCTGAAGAACTATGGGCAGGGGTTCATAGCATTGTACAGTAGGTGACAATCAAAACCATCCCCAAGAAAAAGGAATACAAAAAGGTAAAACAGTTGTCGGAGGAGGCCTTAAAAATAGCTGAGAAAAGAAGAGAAGTGAAAGGAAAAGGAGAAAAGGAAAGATATACCCATATGAATGCAAAGTTCCAAAGAATAACAATGAGAAACAAGAAAGCCTTCCTCAGTGATCAGTGTAAAGAAATAGAGGAAAACAATAGAATGGCAAGACGAGAGATCTCTTCAAGAAAGTTAAAGATACCACGGGAACATTTCATGCAAAGATGGGCACAATAAAGGACAGAAGCAAGGTGGATCTAACAGAAGCAAAAGATATTAAAAGAGGTGGCAAGTAAACACAGAAGAACTATACAGAAAAGATCTTAATGAATCAGATAACCATGATGGTATGATCACTCATCTAGAGCCAGACATCCTAGAATGCAAAGTCAGGTGGGCCTTAGGAAGCAACACAGCTAGTGGAGGTGATGGAATTCCAGTTAAGCTATTTCAAATGCTAAAAGATGATGCTGTGAAAGTGCTGCACTCAATATGCCAGAAAACTCAGCAGTGGCCACAGGACTGGAACAGGTCAGTTTTCATTCCAATCCCAAAGAAAGGCAATGCCAAAGAATGTTCAAACTACTACACAATTGCACTTATCTCACACACTAGCAAAGTAACGCTCAAAATTCTCCGAAGTAATGCTCAAAATTCTCCGAAGTAATGCTCAAAATTCTCCAAGCTAGGATTCAATAGTCGCCCTGCTTATTTAGCTTTTATGCAAAGTACATCATGTGAAATGCTGGGCTAGAGTAAACACAAGCTGGAATCAAGATTTCCAGGAGAAATATTGATAACCTCAGATATGCAGATGACACCACCTTTATGGCAGAAAGTGAAGAGGAACTGAAGAGCCTCTTGATGAAAATGAAAGAGGAGAGTGAAAAGGCTGGCTTAAGGCTCGACATTCAGAAAACTAAGATCATGGCATCCGGTCTCATCACTGCATGGCAAATAGATGTGGAAACAATGGAGACAGTGACAGATTTTATATTCTTAGGCTCCAAAATCACTGAAGATAGTGACTGCAGCCATGAAATTAAAAGACACTTGCTACTTGGAAGAAAAGCTATGACCAACCTAGACAGCATATTAAAAAGCAGAGACATTACTTTGCCAACAAAGATCTGCCTAGTCAAAGCTACAGTTTTTCCAGTAGTCATGTATGGATGTGAAAGTTGGACCATAAAGAAGGCTGAGTGCTGAAGAATTGATGCTTTTGAACTGTGGTATTGGAGAAGACTCTTGAGAGTTCCTTGGACTGCAAGGAGATCCAACCAATCAACCAAAAGGAAATCAGTCCTGAATACTCATTGGAAAGACTGATGCTGAAACTGAAGCTCCAATACTTTGGCCACGTACGTGAAGAGGTGACTCATTGGAAAAAACCTTGAATCTGGGAAAGATTGAAGTCAGGAGGAGAAGGGGGCAACAGAGGATGAGATGTTAGTATGGCCTCACTGACTCTATGGACACAAGTCTGAGCAAGCTCTGGGAACTGGTGATGGACAGGGAGGCATGCCAGGGTTCACTTTGCATCCATGGGTTCACAAAGAGTCCGACATGACTGAGTGACTGAACTGAGCTGAACTTCTAACTTTATAAGGGCGAGGAGAATATTTCCTGAATATTTAAAAACATCTAAATATCGGAAACTGTTGGTTTACGTCACAAACTGAATATAAGTTCTGCATTTTCAACTGATTTTGATCTCTTTATTGAATTCTGCAGGTAATGAGACTGGAAGTTTTCTCTTTGAATGTGATGGTAGTGATCAGACTATCTGCAATCTTATACTCACCTAGGATTTGAAGCCATGGCCAAAAATTATATTTATCTTATTTTTAAAAAGTACAAACTGTTTTCAGCAATATAATTTTAGGATTTCAAGTTACTAAATGAACTTAGTAAAGATTTCACTATCCTGCAATTCATGTCTTGCTTTTTATTTTCCATGTAAATAGGACCAACATACAGTTATTTCCAAATTAAGGAAGTTAGATACTGGCATCTAGAAATTAGGAAAGCTGAGCTTCAGTCTTGATTTTGTATTAATACTTTAGCCACTATCTATTTATTGCATGTTATAGTTGGATCATTTCCTTTCCTCACTATTGTAAAGTAGAAATAAAAGGATTAGTCACACATTACAGAATTTACTCAATGTCTATTGATTGGCAAATATAAGTGAAGTTGCTCAGTCGTGTCTGACTCTTTGAGACCCCGTGGACTGTAGCCCACTAGGCTCCTCTGTCCATGGGATTCTCCAGGCAAGAATACTGGAGTGGGTTGCCATTTCCTTCTCCAGGGGATCTTCCCAACCCAGGGATGGAATCCGGGTCTCCTGTATTGCAGGCAGATGCTTTATCCTTTGAGCCACTAGGGAACCCCCTGGCAAATATATACCAGGGCTATAATAAATAGTAGGGATTAGAGATTAATAAAACAAGGTCTCTGTTCTAGTGGAGCTCACAGGCAAATGACGCAGGTGAGTAAGCAGATAAACAGTTTGAGTGCTCTGTCTGAGATATGACTAGAGTTTTCTGAAAATTTAGAGGATAATGGCTCACTGGTACTTCCCTGGTGGTCCAGTGGTTAAGAATCTGCCTGCCAATGCAGGGGACGTGGGTTCCGTCCCTGGTGTAGGGAGACTCCACATGCCTGGGGGCAATAAGCCCCTGTGCCACAGCTACTGAAGTGCTTCGAGCCTGCAAGCAGCAACAAGGGAAGCCCCTGCAATGGAAAGCCAGCACACTGCAGCCAGGGAGCAGCCCCCGATTGGCGCAGCTGGAAAAATCTGTGCACAGCAACAAGACTCAGCACAGCCAAAGTAAATGCTATCATAAATAAACATTTTTTATAAAAGAAACTCTGCCTGAGGGAGTTCCATTTGACTTGTGTCTTGAGTACTTTTTGTATATGCTCATCAATTCTCTTAAATGAAGCAAGGATTACTGTCTTCATGCGTTTCACAAACCCTCTCCCCAGATGACTGAGATACACTCCAAACTGACTACCCCTCCTGTAATAATATGTATTGTTTTCAGCTTACAGAGCAATTTCTCATACAAGTCTCGACACAATGCCTATTACTCGGATGTGATGCCCCTTTCACAAGTGAGAAAGCTAAACCCAGAAAGGTCGGTAATGTGCATGAGGGCCCATTCCATACAGTCTGGGTTTGAACCTGAGCTTCTTTCTGTTCCCTCAAACTGAAGTCTTTCCCTTGTTTAACTCTGGTTACCTAAATGGTAAAGTCTAACTAGTATTTCATTAAGCTTCCTGTTTAAAATGGAACATTTTTCATTTACGTTTCTATCGAAGAGATGGGCATTCATGGGTCCAGATACCCAACCTGTTAAAATGAATTTAGGAACCATTCTGCTGGGCAAGCCGGCTGTTCTATCCAACCCAGTCTAGGGTCGACAACAGAGGCCTCAAGGGATTTGCCACGGAAGGACGTAGTTTTCCTCCCTGACATTAACCTTAAAGGTTAGGTGTACTCTCAGTAGCCATTTATGGCTCTGACATTCATAAATTTGGTCAAAACCTTTATGAATCCATTTATATTCCTTGCCTGTACCTCTTTTGTGGTAATGAGCTCCATGGGTTTATTATTTTCTTATAAAGTAATACTTCCTTTTATTTGTCCTTAACTCACCTAAGTATGAAGAAGCTTTCCTCCTCTAGTGAGGAATTGAGAATTCAGAGAATTGAACTTGCATTTATTTTGCATCCGATCTCCCAAATTATCCAAGAATTTTTTATTTTTTTCTTGAGCAAGAATAAAGAAAATTGTGAATTCTATTTCTGTTGCAGAGGGACCAATATTTTATTTAAAGATTAAGAATCTATCTTCTGGAATATTTTCTGTGCACTTTTTGATGATGCTTAAATGTGCTCTGGAGTTCTCTTTTAGAATAACCTCATTTTGGTATTCATAATACATTACTTGCATGTTGAAGACAGCTCAGATCTGGGCCTAGGGAAGTTTGAGGAAGTTTTTGTTCTAAGCTACAGCCACTTTTGGAGAGTAACTATATAGTTTATTATGTTGTGTGTATTTCATAACTGAGTATAATGGATGTATTATAAAAGCTTATCGCATAGAAGAAGAACACTGGCCAAGGTGTGAATAATTTGTTATTCTAGAACCATCTCTGGATTGTGGCCTCCAACTTTATAAAATGAAGGGTTGAATTGAGTGAATTTCAACATCTCTTCTACTTTAAAATTTGGAGTCCCCAGTTTCTTTGGCTGTTGAGTTGCTGATTTAACTGAACACACCCAATCCTCTCTTCTCTAAGTCCCAACGGCTCCCCTGAAACTTCATCACCGTTCATTTGCTCAAAGGCTTCTAGATGGATCAAATACACTGTTTACTTTTCTCCATGTTGCCTATTTCTCACTTCAGAGATGTCTTATTAAATGAAAAAAATCATAATTTCCCTACCCCACCCCTTTATAGAAATGATGAACTTTCCTATAGATTGTTCTCAAGTGATGGGTTTGTTTTAGGTTCCACAAGCATGTCTAGTTTGGAAGTCAGTCTTGAAGGTCTCCTCTGGATCTCTTCTGTTCTAGTTGTTACCCTTATAATTGATCAGCATCATTCTTTAGGACTTGCTATTGACAAAGGTAAGTATTAACCAAAGGCTCTCCATTTGCATGTTTGAGTTTGCTCAAAATTTTAAGGCCCAGTGGTATCTATCCTAGCTGTACTTGTTTGTTGACTTGACTTGATCTTTTTTTGGCATTGGCCTGTTACTGGTTTTGCCATGAAGTGTACATATTGGATAAGAATTATTTTCTTCACTTTTTTCCAAATAGCGAAAGCAGCGCTGTCAAGTTTTAAATCATTTGAATATATTACTCTGCTCAGCAAATGGCACTCATCATCCTTGCATTTGCGACCAGGCCTTCTCTACCTGGAGGCTCTGATGCTTCCAGCGCACAATTCATGCTGCAGTGAACGCGTGTGAACTCATGGGCCCAACAGTGTCATCTGTGAAATGGAGCCAGTGACACCCGTCCTAGGATTGCACGGGCACGCCTCTGACACACAGAGGGTATTTCAGTTTGTGGATGTTTTCCTCCCTGGTGCTTTCTAGATCTTTCCTCCCACCCTCCAACAATGCCAGTAGGAGCGGACCACAGTGGCAGAGGCGTATGAAAGCCTTCGGACTCCAAGTCCAGAAGAAATGGTGTTCACAGATGAATGCTATGGTCTGTGAAAATATACGTGGTTTTCACATGACTTATAAAATTGACCAGACTGATGGTCACTGTGTTTAGAAAGTTGCTTTCTATGGTCAGGTTGGCTCTAGTTGTCATCACGCTAGGCTCCCCTGCCTCTGCACCTATTAACTGCGATGATCTGAGTCTTTCTCTTCGAGAGCCGACTTTATTAGACCATAAAGCTTCATCCGTGCAGGTTTGAAATCAGAGCCCCTGCTCCTTAGATGATTTCCTTTGACAGATGAGCACGTCTCCCAACCTCTTTGTGCTGTCAGAGAATTACTCTCAGGAGACAGCTGGTTTCTACCACCTGCCCTAGGACAGCCCTTAAAGGCCATTTAATCCCCTGTAGTCACCACCAGTTCTTGTCTCCTTTCTCTGCATCTTTGAATGGAGAGGTGAGGGGGCTAGGAAGAGGGGAAGAGAGGAAGCATAAATGCTGGCCAGATCTTTAGAAAATGCTAATTTTATATAGCATAGTATTTTGTAAAATTGGTCTCCTTTAGTACCTTTAAAGTTAAAACAATAACAGTTCTGAGATATCAATCAGAAGATAATGAATGGCTTTCTTACAGAAATAATAAACTATGTATTTATTCATAAAGATACTCCACGAATGCTAGAGGATTCATGAGGCTGATTTTTGAGTCTTAAAAAGCTTGAATCACTCCTTCAGGTTCCTAGTGCAAAGCATTTTGTAGAGACACTGGAGATTATAATCACGAATAAAATACAGGTCTTCCCTTAATTCTACTTATAGTCTGAGAAAAGAAGCTGAGCATAGACTTATATATCCAAATAAAATTAATATCAAGCTGGGTAACACGATAAGATTCTACATATGATACAAATGAAATGCTACCAGAACGAAACAGAGAGGGAAACCAGCTGTGGGCCGGGGATGGGGCTCTGGGAGGTGAGGGTTTAAAAACCAAGCCCCGTGGAAGGGATGAGAGTTAGGCTGACAAGTGGAGGGAACCGCAGCAGTTCTAGAAGAACTGAGTCATCGAGAGATGAGGTTGAATTTCCCCATGTTTGGGGACTTCCTCGTGTTTCCCGTTGTTTAAAAGGGTCTGGGGAGTGTGAAGGCAGAATTTGGTGGATGATGGGCATGGAAAAACTGCCCAGTTCTTTTCACCTTTATCTGGCTACTTCTTCTGAAGGTCATTGTCTCACACACATTCCTTGAAGATTTTAGATCTCACACTCTAATTCAGAGAAGTCCAAGTTTTTCCTCATGGCACTTTATGATCTGCTAATCTAAATTCAACTGGGCAGGTTAACAGGGTGATAGCTCAGCCATTCACTTCTGAACATTTCTTACTGGAGTATTTTAAAAATTGTGTGTGTGTGTGTGTGTGTGTGTGTGTTTAACTTTTCCTTTGCCCTCCACCCCCCACAACCATAAGTTCATTGTCTAAGTCTGTGAGTCTCTTTCTGTTTTAAGGTCGTGTACACACTGCTGCATTTAAAATGAGTAACCAACAAGGCCCTACTATACGGCACACGGAGCTCTACTCAGTGTTAAGTGCCATCCTGGCTGGGAGGGGCTTGGGGAGGGAATGAATACATGTGTATGTGTGGCTGAGCGCCTTTGCTGCCCACCTGAAACTGCCACAGCATTGTTAATCGACCACACTAAAAAACAAAGTAAAAAGTTGAAAGTTACCAAAAAAAAAAAAGTGGGTTTTTGTTACTCGCCAGAGGAAGTTGGCAAGTTTAGGACATGATAGTATTTTATTTTATTATTTTTCTTAAAGAGAATAACTGATGCTCTGCAGACAGACTGCTTAGGTTTGAATCCTGATTTCTAAATTCCATGCCTTAGTTTCTCTAAAGTGGGTAGATAATAATAGGACCTATTTAGCATACTGTAAAAAGTGAAAAATCTGTTATTTCATAGAACAGGAAATCCAGAGGGAGGGCAGTTTTAGAGCTTACTCACAGCGGGCAAGCACTGTCTCGGTCTGGGCCGGGGTGGGCAGTGGGGTGGATCAGCTCCTTTCTATCTTTTTCTCTGCCATCCTTAGCAAATGGCTTGGTATCTAGGCTTCTCAACTGATGAACCCAAGCTGACGGCTGCAGTTCCTGGTTTGACATGGCCGTTTCCTGCTGGTGCATCTTCTCACCAATGAGGAAAGTCTTTCTCGGAAATGCCCAGAAGACACCTCTCGTTTCTCCTGGTTTACCGCTTCTTAGGTAGAATATGCCTGCCTTGAATCAGCTGCTGGCAAAAGGGATAACTGACAGAGGCCAAGCTCCCTCCACTGAGGCTTGAGGAAGTACCATCTACTCTGAGCTCTTGGCTTGAAGGTGGGAAACACAGGGAAAAATACTGGTACTAAGACAGCAAGGAGGAAGCGGAACCATGGCTCTGGGGCTGGCAGCAGATTATCTGTCTCATTTCCGCTGTACTGTTTGGAGTATTAAGAGATAGAAAAGATCCATAAAAATAATTAGCAAAGTGCCTGACACATAATAAGCCCTCGATAAAATTTAGTGGTTATCCTTATTTATTCTTCTTAAATATTAAATTTAAATAATCTAATATTTCATTTAAATGAATATTTTTTCTAAGTGATGTGGGCATAATCACCTTTCTCTTTTTTAATAATTTTTTTAATGTGGATCACTTTAATGTCTTTATTGAATTTGTTACACTACTGCTTCTGTTTTGGGGGGGTTTTTTTGGCCAAAAGCCATGTGGGAATCTTAGTTCCCCAACCAGGGATAGATTCCACACCCCCTGAATTGGAAGGTGAAGTTTTAACCACCTGACCTTCAGGGAAGTCCCTCATCTTTCCCTTTATAGCTGGTTTTGTCTTGGAAAGTGAAAGTTCTAATCTCTCGATCATGTCTGACTGTTTGCAACCCCATGGCCTATAGCCTGCCAGGCTCCACAGTCCAGGAAATTCTCCAGGCAAGAATATTGGAGTGGGTAGCCATTCCTTTCTCCAGGACCAGTTTTATCATCTGGGGTAGTAACTCTGATATTATCTCAAAGATGCAAATGGGAATTCATCAGTTTCCCAGTCTTCTTGGAATGACAGTGTTTTTTCCTTCACGGTACCTACTCTTCAGGGTATATATGCTGTAGGTTCAGTCTGAGCCATATTGATAAGTGTTGTGCTTCTTATTAGCTGAGTAACCTTGATTTAGTTATTATGTGTCTTCATTGCTTCATCTCTAAATGTGTGTGAACTTGATACTTAACCTCATGGGTTCTTACGAACACCAAGTAAGTTAATTCATGTACAGCCATACTTTAAGGGTGCTTAGTATATAGTAAGCACTCAATAAATGTAAACTATAAGAAAGCGAGCATTGAGGGACTTATCATTTAGATTTCCAACCTGCCTTCTGGAGCATCATCATTGGTTTAGATTTATGCTCAATGCCCGGTAGATTTTGGATTCACCTCACTGTATCCTCATGAGCTTCTGGTGACAGTGCATAGGGAAAACAGAATAGGCATAAGCAACATTTATTTGTATGGTGACTTGATCAGAGGATAAACAGCTATTTTTATTCTCAGTGCTTTTGGCAGTGAACAGCAGAACTGTGGTCTACAAGGTTTAGAGAAAGTTTATTTCGGACCCACAGCAGAATGGTGCTGCTGCCTAATGAAAGAGACACTTTACAGTCTCAAAATGACGAGTGCAGTTCCAGAAACACATCCATACTCCAGCAGAAACAAAGGAAATAAATATTTTATTTTTAGTGAGGAAAATAAGCACTTTCCCAGGATTCCCCCAATCCCCACCCCTGCAAAATTCTCCTTCTGTCCTAGTGGGCAAAACCAGGTGAGAAACCTATGTGAGCTTCAAGGGAAGCTGTGAAAATGAATATTCTGTTTTGGCAGTTTCTAAGTCAGAGGCAGGTCAAGGGAGGATGGTGTTGGGACAGCCAATCTATGATGTCTGCCATAACAGTTTAATTTATCCATTTATTTGGCTGTCCTGGGTCTTAGTTGCAGTATGTGAGATTCAGTTCCCTGGTGAAGGATAGAACCCTGTCCCTGTGCATTGGGAGCACAGGGTTTAAGCCATTGGACCACCAGGGAATTCCCATGCCATACCAGTTTTAAACATTAGAGCCTCAAATCAATGCTTTGTATTTTCACAAAGTCCAAGGCAGAGAAAGCAAAGGACACAACTGAGTGAAAATATCACTGCTCTGTTGAAATGGCCCATCAGGTATCTTTTAATTTGTATAGTTGCTTTTAGGAGGAAAAAAAAAAACCAAAAACATTATCCATTTGGTTTGACCATGCTGGGTTTTCCAGAGTTTCTTTCCTTTTCCATAATTTATAATGCAAATGAAATAACACGAGGCCTGCCATTTGGGATGTGGGCGAAAACCCTTAAGTTACCTTCTGTTTTAAATATAAAACATCCTCTTGGAGCCCTACCCTGTGGTGCTGGGAAGTTAGAGCCTTCCGCCTACTCACCAAGCTAGGCTCACACAACTTTCCTAGAAAGAGTCCACTTCCCATCTCTTGGTATTTGTAAATCCTCTCTGTGAGAAGAAAATGGGCTGGACTAGAAAGTCACATGAAGACAGAAAGGGGATCTAGGCCACCTCAGTAGTAAAAGATAAAGATGTTTAAATTCATTTGGTTGAAAAGATAAGTACAAATAGTTCAGTTCAGTTCAGGCGTTCAGTAGATGTTGGCAATTTGATCTCTGGTTCCTCTGTCTTTTCTAAAACCAGCTTGAACATCTGGAAGTTCATGGTTCATGTATTGCTGAAACTTGACTTGAAGAATTTTGAGCATTACTTTACTAGCATGTGAGATGAGTGCAATTGTACGGTAGTTGGAGCATTCTTTGGGATTGCCTTTCTTTGGAATTGGAATGAAAACTGACCTTCTCCAGTCCTGTGGCCACTGCTGAATTTTCCAAATTTGCTGGCATAGTGAGTGCAGCACTTTCATAACATCATCTTTCAGAATTTGAAATAGCTCAACTGGAATTCCATCACCTCCACCATCTTTGTGGGTAGTGGTGCTTTCTAAGGTCCACTTGACTTCACATTCCAGGATGTCTGGCTCTAGGTGAGTGATCACATCATCGTGATTATCTTGGTAATGAATCTCTTTTTTTGTATGGTTCTTCTGTATATTCTTGCCACATCTTCTTAATATCTTCTGCTTCTGTTATGTCCATACCATTTCTCTCCTTTATCGAGTCCATCTTTGCATGAAATGTTCCCTTGAAGTGAAATGAAGTCACTCAGTCATGTCTGACTCTTTTGCGATCCCATGGACTGTAGCCTACCAGGCTTCTCTGTCCATGGGATTTTTCCAGACAATAGTCCTGGAGTGGATTGCCATTTACTTTTCTAGGGGATCTTCCCAGCCCAAGGATCGAACCTTGATCTCTCACATTGTAGACAGACGTTTTACTGTCTGAACAACCAGGGAAATCCAAAATGTTCCCTTGATGTCTCTAATTTTCTTGGAGAGATCTCTAGTCTTTCCCATTCTCTTCTTTTCCTCTATTTCTTTGCATTGATTGCTGAGGAAGGCTTTCTTATCTCTTCTTGCTATTCTTTGGAACTCTGCATTCAGATGCTTATATCTTTCCTTTTCTCCTTTGCTTTTCACTTCTCTTCTTTTCACAGCTATTTGTAAGTCCTCCACAGGCAGCCATTCTGCTTTTGTGCGCTTCTTTTCCATGGGGATGGTCTTGATCCCTGTCTCCTATATAATGTCATGAACTTCCATTCATAGTTCATCAGGCACTCTATCTAACAGATCTGGTCCCTTAAAACTATTTCTCACTTTCACTGTGCAATCATAAGGGATTTGATTTAGGTCATACCTGAATGGTCTAGCGATTTTCCCTACTTTCTTCAATTCAAGTCTGAATTTCACAATAAGGAGCTCATGATCTGAGCCAGTCAGCTCTTGGTCTTGTTTTTGTTGACTGTATAGAGTTTTTCCATCTTTGGCTGCACAGAATATAATCAATCTGATTTTGAGTTGACCATCCGGTGATGTCCATGTGTAGAGTCTTCTCTTTTGTTGTTGGAAGAGGATGTTTGCTATGATCAGTGCATTCTCTTTACAAAATTCTATTTGTCTTTGCCCTGCTTCATTCCGAACTCCAAGGCTAAATTTGCCTGTTAATCCAGGTGTTTCTTGACTTCCTACTTTTGCATTCTAGTCCCCTATAATGAAAAGGACATCTTTTTTGGGTATTAGTTCTAAAAGGTCTTATAGGTCTTCTTAGAACCATTCAACTTCAGCTTCTTCAGCATTACTGGTTGGGGAATAGACTTGGATTACTCTGATATTGAATGGTTTGCCTTGGAAATGAACAGAGATCATTCTGTCATTTTTGAGACTGCATCCAAGTACTGCATTTTGTACTCTTTTGTTGACAATGATGGCTACTGCATTTCCTAGAAGGGATTCCTGCCCACAGTAGTAGATATAATGGTCATCTGAGCTAAATTCACCCATTCTGGCCCATTTTAGTTTGCTGATTCCTAGAATGCCGATGTTCACCCTTGCCATTTCCTGTTTGACCACTTCCAATTTGCCTTGATTCATGAAACTGACATTCCAGATTCCTTTGCAATATTGCTTTTTACAGCATCGGACCTTGCTCCTATCACCAGTCACATGCACAACTGTGTATTGCTTTTGCTTTGGCTCCATCTCTTCATTCTTTCTGGAGTTATTTTTCCACTGATCTCCAGTTGCATATTGAGCACCTACTGACCTAGGGAGTTCCTCTTTCAGTATCCTATCATTTTGCCTTTTCATACTGTTCATGGGGTTCTCCAGGCAAGAACACTGAAGTGGTTTGCCATTCCCTTCTCCAGTAGACCACATTCTCTCAGACCTCTCCACCATGAACCTACCGTCTTGGGTGGCCCCAGAGGCCATGGCTTAGTTTTATAGAGTTAGGCAAGGCTGTGGTCCTATTGTGATTAGATTAACTAGTTTTCTTTGATTTTCATTTCAGTGTGTCTGCCCTCTGATGCTGTCTTGCAACACCTACTGTCTTATTTGGGTTTCTCTTACCTTGGATGTGGGGTATCTCTTCACGGCTGCTCCAGTAAAGCACAGCTGCTACTTCTTACCTTGGACGAGGGGTATCTCCTCACCACCTCCCCTCCTGACCTTGAATGTGGAGTAGCTCCTCCTGGCCCTCTTGTGTCCATGCAGCTACCACTGCTTCCCCCCCATAGGTTTATTTATTTATTTTTAAAATATAAATTTATTTATTTTAATTGAAGGTTAATTACTTTACAATATTGTATTGGTTTTGCCATACATGAATATGTATAGTGGGTCTGGTAAGATCTTTCTATTTTTCATTCTAATCTTATTAATTTAAGATGTTTGTTGGAGTGGGTCTCAAAAAAGTTTATAAGGTCTTGATAAGATCAGCTAAGGGGGCACTTCTCACCCTCCTTCTGACGTCTATGTCAGAAGCTTTCTCTATCTCTCTGCTACACGAAAGCTCTTGAGTGATCAAGCCTGGTCCCGGGTCCCAAAGCTAAATCTTCTCCTGGGATCACAAACCCAACACTATTACCATAAGCTATCAATCTCCTGGAAAAAGGAAAGGCTATCCAATATTCTGGCCTTGAGAATTCCATGGACAGTGTAGTCCATGGTTTGTAAAGAATTTGACATGTCTGATAAACATTCACAGATTAAAAAGTAAACACAGAGCTTTTGAACTGTGGTGCTAGAGAAATGTGGTGCTAGTCACCTTGGATTGCAAGGAGATCCAACCAGTCAATCCTAAACTAGATCAACTCTGAATATCCATTGAAAGGACTGATGCTGAAGCTGAATCTCCAATACTCGGCCACCTGATGTGAAGAACTGACTCACTGGTAAAGACCCTGATGCTGGGAAAAATTGAGGGCAGGAGGAGGAGACAGCAGAGGATGAGATGGTTCAATAGCATCATGAGTTTGAGCAAACTCTGGGAGACTGTAAAGGACTGGAAAGCTTGGAGTGCTGCAGTCCAAGGGGTCACAAAAAATGGGACATGCCTGAACAACAACATTTCAAAATATGCTAGCAAATTATGGAGGACAAATTATCAATAAAATGTACCAATGTAGGATAAAATAGAATTCAGTATGAAAATATATGAGTGGAAAAATATATATTTTTTAAATTCAAGTAGTACATGTATATGTTACATATGTGGTATCCTAAAATACCCTTTAAAATTTTAATTTTTATTTAATTTTAGCATCTTTCTGCATTTTGATATATAAACACAATGCATTATTTTTACTTCTGCTTAATATTCCACAAATCCATTTTGAATTTTCTTTCTAGTATTATGACACACATATTCTACTTCTAATGAATTTTTTTTTCCATAATCTACTCTTGGCTTTTGATATATTCTCTTTCTAGATTTTTTTTTTTTTTTTTTAGTTACACGTAAGACATTAGGGTTGGAGCTCCAATTCCAGCTTTCTTTTCCCATCATTTTCATTTAAAAAATTCTTCTCTTTATAGCAAGAGTGAGTAATTTCAATCTCAGTCTGCTGACTATTTTTGTAAAATTTTATTTCAGCTTGCTCTCCTACTCATTTGTTTATATAATTTCCATGGGTGATTTCCCTCTAAAATGGTGGAGCTGAGAAGTGTTAACAGATATTATATAGCCTGCAAAGCTTCAAATATTTACTTATTAGCTCTTCAGAGAAAAACCAGAATTTACAGGCCACCGTTCTAGAAAATTATCAAATGTGTTTCAAATTTCTTTTTCCCCTGTAATATATTTAATTTCTAGGGACTTTCTTTATTCCTTGCTGCTTCTTTCAAAAATATTATTTTCCCAATTTGTGAAAGCAGTTAATTCTATCATCTACCAAAATATATACTTTTTTGTTAGTCTGTTTATTTTTACTGGCCTATTTC
>SJYC01036873.1:0-36097 GCA_006408675.1 Madoqua kirkii | reverse complement strand
CCCTGGGATTTCTTTGGAAGGACTGATGCTAAAGCTAAAACTCCAGTACTTTGGCCACCTCATGCAAAGAGTTGACTCATTGGAAAAGACTCTGATGCTGGGAGGGATTGGGGGCAGGAGGAGAAGTGGATGACCGAGGATGAGATGGCTGGATGGCACTACTGACTCGATGGATGTGAGTCTGAGTGAACTCCGGGAGTTCATGCTGCAATTCATGGAGTCACAAAGTGTTGGGCACGACTGAGCGACTGAACTGAACTGAACTGAATGTAAGTTACAAGCCAAGGTCTCTGCCAGTTTCTAAGTTTAATAAGATGAAAAGGATAAGGCACAGCCCTAGAGTGGTTTATACTATACCTGGGGCTAATTTTTGTCTTCTTGGGGACATCTGGAGATGTTTTGGGTTGTCATGGCTTGGAAAGACCCTACTGGAAAGAGGTTGAAAAACTTTTCACTGTCTTAAGGATACATGGGGAAAAAAATAAGAATAAATAGTGATACGATTTTAGAAGTGTACACAAAATAAAGAAGTGCCTTGAAGATAGGACTCAGAAATTCCATCCACAGGAAGTCGCGAAGGATATAAAAGTGAAGTCAGGCTTTCAGTGAACCTTGAAGTATACTTAGGAGTCCATTGGGAGCAGGGATGAGAGAGACCTCCTTAAAGGGTTACATAAAGAAGAGAAAATAAGACTGTAGGCGGAAGCATGTGCAAAAACAGAGAGCCTCCAAATTGCATGATGTAAGAAGTAAGAAGTACTGGGAAATGATTCTGGTGGGGTTGGTGGGGAGGCAAGATTGAACTATTACCAGCCCAGGAAGCCAGACTAAGAAGCCTAAGTTCAGTTCAGTAACTGATGGGGGACAATTGAAGAACTTCAAGCCAATGAGTGACATAACCAACATTTTAAGAGCAATAAGTAACTCTTACATTCTGAAATTTAAAAGGATTAGAGTGGGGCCCGCTTATTCTAGCCATTAGCATTCCGCCAGGTCTTTCTCTCCTTCTCTGTCTCTCTGTCTCTCTCTCTCTTTATGCCTTTGTCTCTGCCTCTGCCTCATTCTCTCTCTCTCTCTCTCACCTTTAATGATAGATCTCCAGAGCCATCTATACTTTTATATTTACCAAAATTGTTGGTTATCAACAAAAAGTCTGGTCTAGAAGGAAGTAAAGTCAACAAGTGTCTAATCACCTGGGAGAATATGGAAGCATTGAGAGCTTCGAGAGTTCTGTGAAATCAAAAGAATAAAGTTTAACAAGAAAGAGACCATGAGAAAAATGATGAATGACAGAAGGTTGTGGCTACAGAGTTGTTGTTGTTTAGTCGCTCGGTCGTGTCTGGCTCCTTGGTGCATTGAGAGCTTCGAGAGTTCTGTGAAATCAAAAGAATAAAGTTTAACAAGAAAGAGACCATGAGAAAAATGATGAATGACAGAAGGTTGTGGCTACAGAGTTGTTGTTGTTTAGTCGCTCGGTCGTGTCTGGCTCCTTGGGACCACATGAAATGCAGAACACCAGGCTTCCCTGTCCTTTACCATCTTGCAGATCTTGGTCAAACTCATGTCCATTGAGTCGGTGATGCCATCCAACCATCTCATACTCTGTCATCCCCTTCACCTCCTGCCTTCAGTTTTGCCCAGCATCAGAGTCTTTTGCAGTGAGTCAGCTCTTCGCATCAAGTGGCCAAAGAACTGGAGTTTCAGCTTCAGCATCAGTCCTTTCAATGAATATTCAGGACTGATTTCTTTTAGGATTTACTAGTTTGTTCTCCTTGCCATCCAAGGGACATTCAAGAGTCTTCTCCAACTCCACAGTTCAAAAGCATCAGTTCTTCAGTGCTCAGCTTTATTTATGGTCCAGCTCTCACATCCATATATGACTACTGGAAAAACCATAGTTTTGACTAGACGGACCTTTGTCAGTAAAGTAATGTCTCTGCTTTTGAATATACTATCTAGTTTGTCATAGTTTTTCTTCCAAGGAGCAAGTGTTTTGTAATTTCATGGCTGCAGTCAGCATCTGCAGTGATTTTGGAGCCCAAGAAAAGAGTCTCTCACTGTTTTCATTGTTTTCACCTCTATTTGCCGTGAAGTGATGGGACTGGATTCCATGATCTTAGTTTTTTGAATCTTAAGTTTTTAGACAGCTTTTTCATTCTCCTCTTTCACCTTCATCAAGAGGCTCTTCAGTTCTTCTTCACTCTCTGCCATAAGGGTAGAGTCATCTACAGAATATTAAAATTTAGTGGTTTGTATGTAGAGCAGATCCAGGCAACACAAGGTACCTAAGGTGCTGGTGAGTGAAGCAGAAGACAGTAGCCACTGGGTTTGAAAAGAGCAATGAGTCATTGGATTGAGGAGTTCACTGGCTTATTCTTGTGACCATCAAAGATGCCTGAGATGATGACAGGGCTTGAGATAAAGAATTTGAAGAATTTGAAGCAGGTGTCACATGTATCCATAAGCCTGATGGAATGGTTGGAAGACCACAGAAATGAGACGGGTAGAAGACATCCAGCAGCTTCATCTGCATAACAAGGGTGAATTATGCAACATATCAGGGGAGTAACTCTCTGGAAATAGCAACAGGGAGCCAAGAATACCAGCTTAGTACTTGATGAATAGTTCTCAGGAGAACCACATGAAAAGCACCATCCTTAAGGGAGAGCCAGAAATCAAGAAGTTGTTTGGTGAAGAAAACAAAGTTTGGACATTTGTTTAGCCTGGAATGGAGGGTCTAGAGATCACAGCCAAACTCCTTGAGAAAAGCAGCTGTATCTTATTCATATGCATCTCCCTATTGCCTGTAGTATGACACAAAGTAAGTGCTCAATAAATACATGAACTAATTCCACATGGTAATAATATGCTGCTGCTGCTACTAAGTTGCTTCAGTCATGTTCAACTCTGTGTGACCCCATAGAAGGCAGCCCACCAGGCTCCACCATCCCTGGGATTCTCTAGGCAAGAACACTGGAGTGGGTTGCCATTTCCTTCTCCAGTGCATGAAAGTGAAAAGTGAAAGTGAAGTCGCTCAGTCATGTCTGACTCTTTGCGACCCCATGGACTGCAGCCTACCAGGCTCCTCCATCCATGGGATTTTCCCAGCAAGAGTACTGGAGTGGGGTGCCATTGCCTTCTCCGGGTAATAATATAGTCATGCTCAAAATTCTCCAAGCAAGAAGAATATAAACTGAGAACTTCCAGATGCTCAAGCTGGGTTTAGAAAAAGCAGAGGAACTAGAGATCAAATTGCCCACATCCATTGGATCATAGAAAAAGCAACAGCATTCCAGAAAAGCATCTACTTCTGCTTTATTGACTACACCAAAGCCTTTGACTGTGTGGATCACAACAAACTGTGGAAAATTCTTCAAAAGATGGGAATACTAGACCACTTTACCTGCCTCCTGAGAAATCTGTATGCAGGTCAAGATGGAACACTAATAGACTGGTTCCAAATCAGGAAAGGAGTATGTCAAGTTTGTATATTGTCACCTGCTTATTTAATTTATGTGCAGAGTACATCATGCGAAATGCCAGGCTGGATGAAGCACAAGCTGAAATCAAGACTGCCAGGAGAAATATCAGTAACCTCAGGTATGTTGATGATACCACCCTTACAGCAGAAAGTGAAGAGGAACTAAAGAGCCTCTTGATGAAGGTGAAAGAAGAGAGTGAAAAACCTGGCTTAAAATTTAACATTCTAAAAAGCAAGACCGTGGAATCCAGTCCCATCACTTCACAGAAAATAGATGGGGAAACAATGGAAAAAGTGAGAAACTTTTTCCTGGCTGCAGATGCTGACTGCAGCCAGGAAACAGATCCTGGTTCCTTGGGAAGGAAAGCTACAACCAATCATAGACAGCATATTCAAAAGCAGAAACATTACTTTACTGACAAAGGCCTGTCTAGTCAAAGCTATGGTTTTTCCAGTAGTTGTGTATAGATGTGAGAGTCAGACCATAAAGAAAGCTGAGCACCAAAGAACTGATGCTTTTGAACTGTGGTGTTGGAGAAGACTCTTGAGAGTCCCTTGGACTGCAAGGAAATCCAACCAAAGGAAATTAGTCCTGAATATCAATTGGAAGGACTGATGCTGAAGCTGAGGCTCTGATAGTTTGGCCACCTGATGCAAAGAACTTAATCTTTGGAAAAGACCCTGATGCTGGGAAAGATTGAAGGTGGGAGGACAAAGGGACGACAGAGGATGAGATGGTTGGATGGCATTACCGACTTGATGAACATGAGTTTGAGTAAACTCTGGGAGTTAGTGATGGACAAGGAAGCCTGGCTTTCTGCCATCCTTGGGGTTGCAAAGAGTCAGACACAACTGAGTGACTGAACTGAACTGAACTGAATAATATAATCACATTTAGTTAACAATGAGTTCATAGGGAATTGCTGGGAATGAAAATATATTATTCTTGAAAATTAACTCAATATCTTTTATAATATGGCAGATTTTTCTGAAAGATGCAGTATGTCTATGGTTTAGACTTTAGCTGACTCTCTGGAATACATATTTTTTCTCTTATAGAGTCAACTTCCATTTACTACTCGACTGTTTCTAAGAGTGGAAATCACTTTTATCCAAATGATGTTTGAAAATAAGTATTGTGGTAGACAAGGTTTTGGGTGTTTTATGTGTGTTTTGTTTTTTGTTGGTTTTTTTCTTTTTCAGTATTATAAATTTGATAATTCAGGTTTGCCTGATTGCACAAGAAAACTGTTTTGGCATCATTATCTCAGTGGAGAAATTCAAATGCCTCTAATAATGGATTATGATAGGTAGGTGATCTGATCAGTAACATCGTTAATCTGAAAAGTCATAAACTATTTAGCTGAATTTATCTGGATCATATGAAAAATGGGGAAAAAAGTTCTTGAATGATACATTCTAGGATTTTAAACACAAAATTTTCTAGAAGGTTAAAATTATGTATCAGTTAGGATCCTTTTCCCTTTGAGTAAGCAGTAAATTCAAATTAAAGTGACTTCAATGTTGTACTGTCTCATATGAGAGGAGGAGGTAAGCTGTGCTTGACTGATGGATTCCACATCTCAGGGATGTCACAGTGGATCTGGGTTCCTTCTGTACTAGTTTCTATCACAAGTCAGGAAATTCCTTTAGTATCACAGGAGGACGGTAGCAGCTCTAGGCATAATATATATTCATTTATTCAACAGGGCTTCCCTGGTGGCTCAGATGGTAGGGAATCTGCCTGCAATGCAGGAGACTCAGGTTCAGTCCCTAGGTTGGGAAGATCTCCTGCAGAATGGAATGGCTATCCACTCTAGTATTCTTCCCTGAAGATTTCCATAGACAGAGGAGCCTAGCAGGCTACAATCCATGGGGTCACAAAGAGTTGGACACAACTGAGCAACTAACACCCAACAGTAATTTATCTAGTGAACATTATGTGCCAGTGTTCTAAGTAGTGGGGATATGATGGGACTATGTGGACTCAATGGAATAAGCTGGCCATGAGTTCAGATAGATGTTCTGCTATATTATCAGATAAGATTCTGTGTTTTTTTTCAACATAACATTCCAACAGAAACTGAGACCAAAAAGAAGTGAGGGTGATAGAATAAATATTTATTTCAAGTAATTAAATAGTAAAGAACAACGAAGCCAAGTGTGGTACTAGAGGCCATTGGAGGGCCTATTTTATAAATGATTGTCCAGAGGATTTCTTTGGCTACCATGGAAGACTTGAATGAAGGTAGGTGGTGTGCATGGAAACTTCTTAGGGAAGGGATTCCAAGCAAGCACAAAGCCCCTAGTGTTGTGGTGTGGCTGATACGTTTGAGAAACAGCAGGGAGGACCATGTGGCTGAAAAGTAGTGAGTAGAGAGAGGATTTATAGGACCTGAGATTGCAGAGGCAGGAAAATGTCAGATCCTAAGGGCTTCATAGGCTGTGGTCCCAGGTGGTGCAGTGGTTCAGAACCCACCTGCCAATGAAGAAGTCGATAGAGAGGCAAATTCAGTCCGTGCACTGAAAGATCCCCTGGAGAAGGAAATGGCAACCCATTCCAGTCTCGTGCCTGGGAAATCCCGCGGACAGGAGCCTGGCGGGTTACAGTGTGTGGGGCCACAAAGAGCTGGACACACCTGAGCATGCACTTTACATGCAGAATCTTGAATTTTGTCATAAGATAAAATTTGGTGAGAGTTTTAAGCAGGTAGGTGACATGATATATGTTTGTAAAGGATAGATTATTCCCACTTCATGGAGAATGGACTGTAAAGGGGTGAGAGGAGAAATGGGGCTTATAGGCTATTGAAAGCAATCTGGGTAAGAGGCAACTGGGTTTTGATGGTGGAGAGAAGGAGAGGTGGTCAGATTCAGGATATAATCAGATAACCATACTCATCAATATCCTCAGACTGGAACAAAAGAAACTTTCCTCCACTGTTCCTTTTTATGTTTGAGGAAAGGTTTTTGAGAAACTTCCCAGCTTATCTCTTCCTACTCCTCATCTGTTTGAACGGTATCTTCTACCCAGATCTAAACCAATTTCCTGCAACTGGGGTGAAACTAAAGTGTATGGATCAGATGGATACAACTATCCTCTGTGTTTCGGAGGGGTCTGGACTCACCTGGAGGATGGGCCACCTGGAGGAGGGAGAATGAAAAATCTGTGGAGCTCAGTGTGAAATTAAAATGCAAGGCCCTTTGTTGAAAACTGGAGAATTTCAAGCTGGACCGCATGACAACAGAATATTAAACCAAGTAAGTACAGGGCCCTTCTAGATGTGGGGGCCTTGTGACGCTGCCAGTGAAGCTAGTCCTGGCTGTTAGCAAAGCAGAGACTTTGGGTGAACAACTAACGTTTTTGTCTCACATCGAAATTGTTTCTTGGGAGTAATTGATCAGTACACAATCTTGGCGGCAACATCAAGGCTTTCTTTCAGGTCATTGAGTTCTTGGTTATTGTCCTACTGGCCAGAAGTGGAAATTAATACCTGCTTGATATATCATCCAGCATTGAATTCCTTCTATTTGTATTCCTCTTTCACTGTCATATTGAGGTGAATCCCTTGTCCGTAATCTCAGGAACAGTGAACTCATGTTCTACTCCATTTCCTAACTTAATTCTAACTCCAACCCCTCGACCCTTTTGAAGTCTTGCCCTGCTCCTTAGAATCGATATGTGCTATTGTTTCTCTTTCTCTCCACCTTGGGATTTCTAGCTATCTTTTTGTTCGTGTTTGTTTTGGCTAAGTGGCCTTTCTAGTCAAGGCAAGCAGGCTGTTGCCCCAAGGCATGTGAGACCTTAGTTCCTTGACCGGGGATCAAACCCGTGTTTCCTGCATTGGAAGGTAGATTCTTTTTTTTTTTTTTGCTGAGATAACTTTATATCTTTATTTTAAAAAGAAAAAGAAAACTTAAATTTTACTTTGCATGACACAGAAGAATTAATTTGAGATGGGTTACGTGGCTCTAAAGGTAAAGAATCTGCTTGCAGTGCAAGAGAGTTCAATCCCTGGGTGGGGAAGATTGGAGAAGGGAATGGCTACCCACTCCAGTATTCTTGCCTGGAGAATTCCATGGACAGAAGAGCCTGGTGGGCTACAGTCCATGGGGTCCCAAAGGAGTTGGACATGACTAAGCAACTAATCCTCTCTCAGAGACCAAACCATAAGTCAAAACCATAAAGTTTATAGAAGAAACAGGAGAATATATTTGTAAATTTAGTGTAGGCAAATATTTTTTAGGGCACAAAAAATATAGCCATAAACTAAAATTTGATAAAGTAGACCATCAAAATTAAGAATATTAACACCTCTATAACATGGGTGCAAACATCAAAGAGATATTTCCCAAGATATAATCAGCAGCACATAAATAGTTGGTCAATAGAAGGGGATGACAGAGGATGAGATGGTTGGATGGCATCACCAACTTAATAGACATGTGCTTGAGCAAATTTCAGGAGATGGTAAAGGACCAGGAAGCCTGATGTGCTGCAGTCCATGGGTGACAAAGAGTAAGACACAACTGAGCAACTGATAACAACAGTGCTGCTGCTGCTGTAGCTAAGTCACTTCAGTTGTGTCCGACTCTGTGAGACCCCATAGATGGCAGCCCACCAGGCTCCCCTGTCCTGGGATTCTCCAGGCAAGAACACTGGAGTGGGTTGCCATTTCCTTCTCCAATGCATGGAAGTGAAAAGTGAATATGAAGTCACTCAGTCGTGTCCGACTCTTTGCAACGCCATGGACTGCAGCCCACCAGGCTCCTCCATCCATGGGATTTTCCAGGCAGGAGTACTGGAGTGGGGTGTCACCTTCTCCAGACAACAACAGTAGAATTAGTCATTAACAAAATGCATATTAAAATACAGTGAGATAACACTACATACCCACTAGAGTTACTATTAAACTTTTTAATATTTAAAAGATTGAAAATACCTAATAGGCTATAGAGCAAATGGACCTCATATATATGTAAAATTATCAAGCTCTTTGAAAATTATTTGGCAATTTCTTATAAAAATAAATATATACATATTCTCAAATTATGCAAGGATATTCAATAGCTACTTGTTGAGAGTTTAACTAAAGACAGCAGATTCTTAGCTACTAGACCACCAGAGAAGTCTTAGCCCTGTTTTGACAATGCTTTGTGAGATCTTGCAGGATGTTTACCTTTGAGGATGGACATTGGCCCCTGGCGTTGTGACCAAGTGTTCTTGCAAGGCTTCTCTTCAGCACTCACAAATCCTTTTTCCAGATAATTTTGATTTGTGTGTGTGTGTGTTTAACTCTGTCACCCCAATCGTAGGATATCATGGCTTCCCCAGTGGCTCAGATGGTACAGAATCTGCCTGCAATGCAGGAGACCTGGGTTCGATTCCTGGGTTGGGAATATCCCCTGAAGAAGGGATGGCAACCCACTCCAGTACTCTTGCCTGGGAAATCCCATGAACAGAAGAGCCTGGCAGGCTATAGTCCATGGGGCCACAAAGTGTCAGACATGACTAAACGACTAACACTTTCATTTTCCTGGAAGTACACAATACTTGCCACCTCGGAGGAATTCTTGACACTTGGCACTGAATGTATTACTTTAGAGCTTCCCAGAATTTTAACTATATGGTCATCACTTGTGAGATTTCACCACTGATGGGGACAAGGAAAGGAGGGAGAAAATGTCTCTGAAGGGTCAATATTGCTACTATAGAATAAGCAAATTGTTTTCCAGGGGCAGGGGGAGGGGGAGGGGGGAGTATATAACTACCAGTCAGTAGTAGAACAAAAGAAATTGCACTTTTCTTTTTTTTTTTTAAGATTTTATTAAAAATTTGGACCATTTTTAAAAAGTCTGTACTGAATTTTTTACAGTATTGCTTCTGTTTCACATTTGGGGGGGGGTTTTGGCCACAAGGCACATGGACTCTTATCTCCCCCACCAGGAATTGAACCTGCATCCTCTGGATTGGAAGGCAAAGTTTTAACCACTGGACCACTAAGGAAGTCCCAAGAAATTGCATTTTAAATAGGCAAAAGTTGGTTTTGGGGAGGAAAGAATGTCTTCCCTTTTAGCAGATGAATTTTTTATATCTCTTGAAGGAAAGAACAACCAACCGCTCTGATGATTTAGATATTCACCAGTCAGAATAATTTGGATGTCACTCCCTGAAATCAGCAGTCTTTGATTTTTCTCCTCCTTTGGGTTAGAGTTCCAAGTGAAGGCTGTGGGCTGCCAGGACATTGTTCTTTTAGAATAAGGACAAGTCTGGTAGCTGCCGAGTCAGGGAGACCTCATTCTTGAGGTTTCCAATTGCTAGTGAAATTCAGTGTTCTATGTGATCATTCTTGTGATCACTGAGAAATGAAAATCATCTCAGTATGTTCAAAGATACCTAGCAGCTTGTTTTTTCCTATAATTATTATCATTGGCTAACCAGAAAACAAAATATTTATAGAATCATATCTGTATGTTATTATTTAAAGTTTTTTAATGAACTCTTTAAACTTTCTTCAGCAAATCAATGATGCCCACCCAACCACTTTTGCTTGTGTTAATTCTTTGCTTGGTCCTGAGCATAAACCTCTAGTCTCAGCTGTCACTTATGACAAATTAGAGCTTCCAGGCTCACAAACACAGATCTTGCAGGTCACATGTCCCAGAGATGGAGAATGTGATTTCTCCCATGGGTCAGCTCTGCAGACCCATTATATCATCTCACCCTCTGAGCGAGTCTCCCTTCCCAGACTTCCTGAGCACCCTTTGACTGTACAGCATCTTTGTCTCTGACCTCTGAACAGGTCAGTGTTGTAATAGCAGAGAGAAAGCTTTCAGGAATGAACAAATGCTCAGAGAAATCAGGTAGCAGACTGTGTCCAGCATGGTGATCATTTCTGACAATGCTGATAGAGGAACTTCCGCTGCAGCCCATTGATTTCAGTGTCAGGCAGATGAAAAGGAACATATTGATGAGCCTTTGTCGTTGCTTTGCCAAAGGTGTCTTGTCAGATAAAAGACCAATAGTGGAAACCAACTTACGACAGGCCATCACATCAATTTTCTCAGTGCTGAAGGGAAGGGAATGAGCTATGATATTTAAACTAATCGATGCCTGTAAAGACACTCTTAAACTCTTACAATAAATTGTTTTGTTAAAAAAAAATGAGTGGTCTACAAAAAAGATAAAGGAAAATGGGCCACAGACGTTGAAGTAAGAGATTTCCATTTATAATGACAATGACGTTACAACATGTAAAAACATTTTTTAATGTTTGCCCATATTGTGAGGCTTCCCTGATGGCTCGGCGGGTAAAGAATCTGCGTGCGATGCAGGAGAGAACAGAAGATGTTTCAATCCTTGGGTGGAGAAGAACCCCTGGAGGAGGAAATGGCAACCCACTCCAGTATTCTTGCCTGGAGAATTCCATGGACAGAGCAGCCTGGCAGGCTGCAATCCAGAGGGTCGCAAAGAGTCAGACATGACTGAATGACTAAGTACACACACATGGGCTTATAGTATAGCATGATAGTGTAAAATACTTTGTGGAATCTTTTTTAACTTCCCAGTATTGGCTCTTAGAACTCACAACTGAGAGCAAAGGCCACTATTCTGCATTCTGAAGTTACAGATGATAACTTTAGGCTGGGGTGCCAATCATCTTTCTAAAAGGCTTGTTGAAAGGTACCATTTCAGCAGTGTGTGTGTGCGCTAAGTCACTTCAGTCATGTCTGACTCTTTGTAACTCCAAGAACTGTAGCCTGCCAGGCTCCTCTGTCCATGGGATTCTCCGGGCAAGAATACTGGAGTGGGTTGCTTTTCCTCCTCTAGGGGATCTTCCTGACCCAGGGATCGAACCCATGTCTCTTGAGTCTCCCGCATTGGCAGGTGGATTCTTTACCACTGAGCCACCTGCAAAGCCCTTTTAGTGGAATCAGAGATCAACACTGTTTCTAACTTCTCTCATCCCACTCTCCACTCGTATGGTCTTTGTGTATGTTTAGAAAACTGGAAAAGGGCCAGGAGATAACTTTCAGAGGCCCTGTGATTTCCCTAAAGGAAAGAAGAAGGCAGTTGCTGGTTTCTCCTCTGAAACCAAAGGGAGTGGGAGCAAAGATACTTCTTCACAGTGTTTGCAGGTGTCAGTGAGAAATAGACACTCTGCCCCATGTGATGTCTCCTAAGTGACAGGGCTTGCTGGCTTGCTGTGGTGTTTGCGGGCTGGTGCACCAGAGAAGGAAATGGCAACCAACTCCAGTATTCTTGCTTGGAGAATCCCAGGGACTGAGGAGCCTGGTGGGCTGTCTTCTATGGGATCTCACAGAGTCAGACACGACTGAAGTGACTTAGGAGCAGCAGCGGCAGTACTGAGAAAACATGGTAGAATTATAAAGCTGGATGAAGAAGGATGAATTGGTTTTCTTATTTCAGGGTTCCCATGAATGGGCTGGTAAAAGTAGAGAGGAGGTAGGCAGGAATGACCATGAACTTGCTGGGGGTCACTGCAGGCTGGGATGGATATGGTGGCCAGCTGAGGCTCAACTTTTTAAGTTGTGTTTAGATTTCTCAAAGACTTGAGATCTCAAACAGTCTATCTTGTTATTTTCTTGAGTGAATTTTTTGGAGTTAAAGCCAGTGGTAGCAGGGTCTTGAGACATCTTCCCACCCACTCCTGCTTCCATGATCACAACTTGATTAGTGAAACTGACTACAGGAAAGCAACAGGAAGGGACTTCCCTCGTGGTCCAGTGGTTACGAATTCACCTTGTGATGCAGCGGATCAGGCTCGATCCCTGGTTGGGGAACTGGGATCCCGTGTACTACTGAGCAGCTAAGCCCAGGCACAGCAACTAAAGAGTCTGTGCACTGCAAGAAAATATCCCACTAGATGCAACTAAGACCCAGTGCAGCCAAAGCCAAATAAATAAATGTTAGAAAAGCAACCGAAAGTTTGCACTTCTGAAATATAGCCGCTCACAGAAAAGAAAGAGTAGTTTGGCCTAACAAAGAAAAGTGAAGTCGCTCAGTCATGTCCCACTCTGAGACCCCGTGGACTGTGGCCCACCAGGCTCCTCTGTCCATGGGATTTCCCAGGCAAGAATACTGGACTGGGGTGCCATTTCCTTCTCCAGGGGATCTTCTCCACCCAGGGGTCAAACCCAGGTCTCCTGCTTTGCAGGCAGAGGCTTTAACCTCTGAGCCACCAGGCAAGCCACAACAAAGAAAAGGACAGCCTATTTGTCAGGCACAGGGATGTCAGGAGACAGATCTTCCTCCCTCTTCCCCGTGCTAACACCAGAGGAAAAGTACACGGAGGAAGGGGCACTGCAAGCCACTGGAGACAAGGCTGAGCCGACTTCACGGACCTGAGGGGGAAAGCCTCCATTCTAACCAGAGACTGGGCTGGACCATGTGCGAATCGCCAAGGATGACAGCAATGCCATGCGTGAGACTGCATGAGAGATTGTCAGAGAGGAGAGAGTTGGCCACATCACTGATAGAAATGACTGGGAAACGAAAATTTCCCTTCTTCACACTCAAGGACTTCAGACCTCAAATAAACTATTAGGTTATCTTCTTTAGTGATGTTTAAGCTGAGTAACCACAGGCTTCTTTTTAACAGGACAAGGAGATTTCATGTGCATCCTCCGCAACGAAACCATCCTAAATTCACGATGGCAGCAGTGTAAATTCACGCCTTGATGTAGGGAGGACTGGGGTGTCCTAGCTCAGGGTCAGCCTGCTTCTGCTGAACTCACATCTGACTGCCGACCCAAGAGAACTTGGGTCAAAGCGGGCAAAGTGGCTCAAGCTGCGAACCGCAGATCTGTGAATGAAATAGTTTGTGTTTATGCCAAAATCTTTAAGGGTAGTTTGTGATGGAGGTAAAGCTATCAGATACCTTATTATTTTTTAAAATCTATTATTTATTCATGTATTTTTGGCTGCACTGGGCCTTTTTTGCTGCGCACGGGCTTTTTCTAGCTGCAGGTAGTGGGGGATACAGTGCTCGGGCCTCTCTTGTTGCCGAGCATGGGCTCTATGCGCACGAGCTTCAGTAGCTGAGGCACACGGGCTTAGTTGCCCCCGAGCATTTGGGATCTGAGTTCCCCTGAACAGGGATCAAACCTGTGTCCCCTGCATTGGCAAGCAGATTTTTAACCACTGGCCTGCCAGAGAAGCCCGATACATTATTATTTGGTGTTTGAAAATTGTAAAGCACCTGTTAAATAAAATCATCCCATTGTCCTGTCTCCCTAAAATAGCTCAGCACTTAAGCCTGAGTCTGCTACGTACCCTTGGCCTGAAATTCCAGCTGGAGATGCTCCTTTTATAGTTTCTGAGATGACATAGATATTCGGACCAAATGACACTTTTTCTAGCAGGCATGCCCAGACAGAGAATGCACACATTTTCATTATGTCTGGCTCTTTGAGAGCCCCTTGAAGCTGTAGCCTGCCAGATTCCTCTGTCCGTGGGGTTTCCCATGTAAGAATACCAGAGCGGGTTGCCATTTCCTCCTGCAGGGGATCTTCCTGACTTAGGGATCGAACCCATGTATCCTGTATCTCCTGCATTGGCAGGCAGATTATTTATCACTGCGCCCCTGGGAAGCCTCAGACTTTCAGAATTCCTTTTTAAGACACTCGTGTCACTGAGCAATTGCTTGTGTTGGGTACCTTCCACACCAGTGATTCAATTTCATGGGGATTTCATCCAGTTTTCACCGCTTAGCCATGTCCTTGGTCAGACGAAAGGCTTGGTTTGCTCAAAGTAGCACTTATGGTGGCAGAAACAGAGAACACCTTGGCTCACCTTGGTGGCCACTGACGTTAAATTCACCCTGAAAGATGTCATCCTCTGTGATTCTTTCTATCCAATCTTATTTTATGGGGAAAAATAAAAATTGTTTCTTGTTTTCAAGGATTTTCAATTTCTTATTCGCCTCACTCGCACCATGAGATGATTTTATGTTTCAAAACTCTCTTCTCCAACTGGCCAGTTCCTTAATGACAGGTGATCAACTCAGGCCAAGATAAGAGATCTGCTTGACTTAATCTAGGAAAGGACTATAGACACAGGCAGGAGTTAGGAGATTTCTTTTCCTCCTTGCTCCATCACTACTTTGTGGAGCTCTAGGACAAATCACTTCAGTCCACTGTGCTTTATTTTCCCCCAACTTTAAAATGAGCAAAGTGTACCTTAACTGGCTTAGTGTGTGGTAATGAGGATGATACAGAGAGAAACCATCTGCCCCCAGATAGACAGGACAGAGGGTGTGGGCACATGAACTTGGAGGGTAGGTGAAGCTCCAGGCATCCTGTGGATCCAGAAGGAACAAGAGTGAACTCACACGGAGAAAATCAGCTATTGCCACATCTTGCCCCCTTCCTTTCTTTTCTTCCCATTCAAAACAACACAGTAGAAAGTTGCACTAAATAGAAATCATATTCATAGATGGCCAACCTGGGACCTTGAATATAAAGGTACCAATTTCAACAAGCAAGCAAAAGCATTTAACAGCTGAGGAAACAAATTGACAAAGCAAACATAGGTATACTGCATAAGAATTATTATCTTTATCAGGACAATATAATATTCTCATTAGGGTATTTACAAAACAAAATAATTTCTGTTAAATAATTAGCAATATGAAAATAAAATTGTGATAGTAAAAATCAACAAATCCTAAAGAGTGAATATTTATATGTATAGTTCCACTCAGGTCAAACGAAATGAATAAAATATGCAACCTAGGCACATCAAAGTTCAGAGAGAAAGCGACGTTGAACTCTAGATTCTAAACATGGCCAAACTACAATGAATTGATAGGGTAGAAATGAAATAAAAGGGCTATAAGAATGCACAAAGAGAATAGGAATGAGGTCATTAGAGGCCCATAGACTTTAACACATATTTGAAAGATTGCGAGCAGGCAGAATAGTGTTGGTTGTTGGTGCAGCAGGGCAGAGGAAGCCGGAGCCTAGAGTGTGGACAGATTTACCCTCCAAGGGAGTTGCTTGTTCCAAATCTAAGGTGCTCAAACATTAATGCCAGCAGGCATCACGCTTGCCAAAACACTGATTGCTAGACCCCCATCCCACAGTTTCTGACTCAGTGGGTCTGAGGCAGAACCTGATAATTTGCATTCCTGATAAGTTCTCAAGTGGTGCTGCTGTTGTAGGTATGAGAGCCACACTGGAGAACTCTGGATAATAGTCTTGGGTAGTTTTAGGACATTGAATCGTCAGGTGTAATAGAGGGTAAGCCTGAGATATAGGCCAGAAAACAGGGTGCTTAGCAAAAGTCTCTGTACAGAACAGTTAATTGTCTGATCAGCTCTTCAAGCATATTCAGAATGCTAAACAATCAGGAATTGCCTCAAACAAGAAATCCAGATTTTTTTGGCTGAAGCTTGAGTGAAAAGGCCTGGTGGTAACTAGTCTGTATTGTTTGATTTTCCTACAGTGATAATGTATACACATAGTGTTAGTCAATCAGTCATGTCTGACTCTTTGTGACCCCATGGACTGTGTAGCCTGCCAGGCTCCTCTGTCCATGGGATTCTCAGCAGGAATACTGGAGTGGGTTGCCATGCCTGCCTCCAGGGAATCTTCCCAGCCCAGGTACTGAACCCGGGACTCCCAATTACAGGCAGATTCTTTACCATCTGAGCCATCCGGGGAAGCCCCATATAATAGGACTTGTGCAGTTAAAAACCAGGTACGCATACTATACAGGGGTGGGATTTCACCCCAGTCTCCATCTTTATCCTGAAAGATCAAGCAATATGCTAAAAAAGCCTTGGTCCTTGAGAAAGAGGTTTTCACAAAATATGCTTTTTTGGTATCTCTAGAGAAATTGAAAAAGGAAAAGAAGACGTCCTCACCCACATATGGAAGGGTACATTTCTCACTTCTGTCAAGAATCAGATTATAGCATGTACATACACAAATGATGAACCTCTTAATATCTGTTTATAATGAAAACTTCTGCTAGTAAGGACTTGAGTAATTTAACTGCTCTATTTATAACTGTTTGTAATGTGTCTCAGAGCCTAGATTTTCTCACTAAAGTTACATTATTTAGGGCTAGACAAGAAAGCTACAATTCATGAGACAATAATCATTTTCTCACTAAAAAATGAATGAGCACTAGTATATATGAATGTGGGCTTATTATTTTAAACAGCTTAGGTCAAATCATCACATCTTCAAATGATATTCTTGCTTCTAAAAATCCTCAGAGATAACAAATGTTACTTTAAAAATGTAATTATCCAAATTCTGATCCACTCTAAACTGTATCCATCTTTCCTTGTGTGAATTTCAGTTTTTACTAGGAGTGTCCATGGGAACCAAATGTATAGTTTCAAATAGGTTCTAGGAAAAGAATTTTGCCTCTCTGTAGTATGGAACCCTACTAGACCATATTCACTGGTACTGAAGCTGACATCCAACAGAGCTACTTTCCTTCCATGAGAGATGCCTTGCAAAGCAACTCTTTTCAAGAATTTATGACGGAATCAGCTTGCACTCCAGATGTTTATGCCTTTCCTGTCTAACTTCATTCTGTTAGCCTATCATTAGCAGTGTAATGAGAAATGGATGCCAAAATACCATGTTGCTAAAATATCATAATTGACATAGCAAAAGTCTAGTCTTTGCTGCTCACTTGGCTGGATGACTCCAAAGAGTCAAAGGCTATTGGTGATCTGAGTTGGTATGCACTGTAAGGAGAGAAGAAGGGTCCTTAGTAGATGAATGCTTTGATAGAGTACAAAAAAGAGAAAATGAAACAGCCTGTTTTAAAAACAAAAGTGGGGAGAGGGAAACAGAGAAGGATTTCCTATGCCCTTACCCCCAAACTCTCAGAGACAATTTAATTATCATAAGTATTTTTGTCTTTTTTTCAACCTGTGTGGACTTTTACATTGAAATCAGATTACTAAAACTAAAATGAGAAATAGAGAATAGCTACTTTCAAAACTTTCAGGTATTCTTCCCTTTAATTCTCATAACTCTTGAGATGAGTATTGTAAATCCTCATTTGACATATGATGATACTGAGGGACAGAGAGGTGAGCTAGCTTGCCTAGAGAGAGGTCTCTATTAATAGTGGGAGTGGAACTTAGTCCCCGGTAAGTCGGACTCTGCCGCCCGTGACTTGAATGCAGAGCTGTGTGGAAAGCAGTCAATAGGATGCAAATGTTGTACCAGTGAAAAACACTTTTAATCAATCACCTTGATATTTCGTGTGATACAAACTAACTTCTTGTGGATAAATTGAATTTTAGCAGATGCAGGATGATTGATCATTCCCGACTGAAACAAGATGCCCTCGTTTTGTCTCTTCTTGGGTCTGGATTGATAAGAGATAATTTGTAGAGGCATTGATATCCAATGTTATCTCATAACATCTAGACTGTCCAAACCTCTAAAGCAAATACAGATCTTTCTCATGTCTAGGGTTACTTCGTTTTTACAAAGGAGAAACTAAGACGTTTATTTAAATGGAAATAAGACACTGGGTAAGCTACATACCAGAACCAGATTCATTTTGAAGATCTCTCAAGGATTTTGCTTGATATCAGCTTCTATTTTTTTCCCTTAAAAAAAAAGTGTTACAGGCCAGTGGGCATTGTGTGCAGGGCTTCTGCCTCAGGAAAAGTGATACTAGTAATTGTGCCTGAAAAAAAAAAAGACTTAAATAATAAAGGGGTGAATAAATGAATGAATGAATGTCCAGATTGTTTGGACAACAGCATAATTCCCAAGTTTAGAAAATTCAGAGATAAAATGTTTTTAAGGCTAAACAATATGGTAAAATTTAAATGAATTAGTAACCAATTCCCTCTTATATAGTTCATGAGGTTCTCACGGCAACTATACTGGGTTGTTTGCCATTCCCTCCTCTAGTGGGTCACATTTTGTCAGAACTCTCCACCATGACCTGTCTATCTTGGGTGCCCCCACACGGCATGGCTTATAGCTTCACTGAGTTATGCAAGCCCCTTTGCCATGACAAGGCAGTGATCCATGAAGGGGAGAGAGTGAGGGATGGAGTCCAGGCCTGCTGCAGTCCATGGGGTCACACAGAGTTGGACACGACTGGGCAGCTGAACAACAACAACAACCAATTTTTATTTTACTTGCCTTTCTTGCTTTTTTTCTCTTGAAAAATTTTTACTCTTTATGTAAAAATTCTGATACTTACCAACACTTTAGAAAATGATCCCTCGCTAATTCTATAAACCAGCTCCTCTGCACCTTCCCAGGTGCTGCTGTCTTGTTGGGATTGATAGCATTTCTCATGGTCCTGGGTAGGAAGCCTCAAAGAGTTAGTGTAGTTCCCTGAACCCTTCATTTCACTGGCAGGCAGTGAGACCAGAACATATTCACTGTGAAATTGCTTCAAGGGAAAGTGTATTTACCTACCATACAATCCAGCAACTCACCTTCTGGGAGCATATCCAAAAGAAGCATAAACAATACCTTGTAAAGAAATCTGAACCCCCACATTTATAGCAGCATTATTTATAATCACCAAGACATAGAAACAATCTTAATTAAAAATGTAAACGTGTAATATATGTGTTATATAATTCCCCAAGAAGAAGAAATGCAAAAAGGCAAAATGGTTGTCTGAGGAGGCTTTACAAATAGCTGAGAAAGAAGAGAAGTGAAAGGTAAAGGAGAAAAGGAAAGATATATCTATGTGAATGCAGAGTTCCAAAGAATAGCAAGGAGAGATAAGAGAGCCTTCTTAAGTGATAAATACAAAGAAATACAAGAAAACAATAAAATGGGAAAGACTACAGACCTCTTCAAGAAAATTAGAGAGACAAAGGAAATATTACATGCAAAGATGGGCACAAGGAAGGACAGAAATGGTATGGACCTAATAGTAGCAGAAGACATGAAGAAGAGGTGGCAAGAATACACAGAAGAACTGTACAAAAAAGATCTCATGACCCAGATAACCATGACGGTGTGATCACTCACCTAGAGCCAGATGTCTTAGACTGTGAAGTCAAGTAGGCCTTAGGAAGCATCACTATGAACAAAGCCAGTGGAGGTGATGGATTTCCAGCTGAGCTATTTCAAATCCTAAAAGAAGATGCACTCAATATGCCAGCAAATTTGGAAAACTCAGCAGTGGTCACAGGACTGGAAAAGGTCAGTTTTCATCCCAGTCCCAAAGAAAGGCAATGCCAAAGAATGCTCAAACCACCACACAATTGCACTCATCTCACACACTAGCAAAGCAATGCTCAAAATTCTTCAAGCCAGGCTTCAGCAGTACATGAACTGAGAACTTCCAGATGTTCAAGCTGGTTTTAGAAAAGGCAGAGGAACCAGAGATCAAATTGCCAACATTCGTTGGAGCATAGAAAAAGCAACAGAATTCCAGAAAAGCATCTGCTTTTGCTTCACTGACTACGCTAAAGCCTTTGACTATGTGGATCACAAAAAAAGTGGAAAATCCTTAAAGAGATGGAAATACCAAACCACCTTACCTGCCTCCTGAGAAATCTGTATGCAAGTCAAGAAGCAACATTTAGAACTGGACATGGAACAACAGACTGTTTCTGAATTGGGAAAGGAGTACATCAAGGTTGTATATTGTCACCTTGCTTATTTAACTTGTATGCAGAATACATCATGCGAAATGCTGGGCTGGATGAAACACAAGCTGGAATCAAGATTACAGTAAGAAATATCAATAACCTCAGATATGCAGGTGACACCGCCCTTATGGCAGAAAGTGAAGAAGAGTTAAAGAGGCTCTTGATGAAAGTGAAAGAGGAGAGTGGAAACACTGGCTTGAAACTCAGCATTCAAAAAACGAAGATCATGGCATCCAGTCTCATCACTTCATGGCAAATAGATGAAGAAACAATGGAAACAGTGACAGATTTATTTTCTTAGGCTCCAAAATCACTGAAGATGGTGACTGCAGCCATGAAATAAAAAGATGCTTGCTCCTTGGAAGAAAAGCTATGACAAACCTAGACAGCATATTCAAAAGCAGAAACATTACTTTGCCAACAAAGGTCCATCTAGTCAAAGCTATGTTTTTTCCAGTAGTCATGTATGGATATGAGTTGGACTGTAAAGAAAATGAGCACTGAAGAAGTTATGCTTTTGAACCATGGTGCTGGAGAAGACTCTTGAGAGTCCCTTGGACTGCAGGGAGATCTAACCAGTCAATCCTAAAGGAAATCAGTCCTGAATATTCATTGGAAGGACTGATGCTAAAGCTGAAGCTCCAATACTTTTGCCACCTGATGGAAAGAACTTTTTCATTGGAAAAGATGCTGATGCTGGGAAAGATTGACGGCAGGAGGAGAAGGGGACAACAGAGGATGATATGGTTGGATGGGATCACTGACGTGATGGGCATGAGTTTGAGCAAGCCCCGGGAGTTGGTGATGGACAGGGAGGCCTGTTGTGCTGCTGCTGCTGCTAAGTCGCATCAGTCGTGTCCAACTCTGAGTGACCCCATAGATGGCAGCCCACCAGGCTCCCTCGTCCCTGGGATTCTGCAGTCTATAGGGTAGCAAAGGGTCAGATATGACTGAGTGACTGACCTGAACTGGATGCAGTCATAAAAATGAGGGAATTCTACCATAGTGACAACGTGGATGAGCCTTGAAGTAAATATTTATGAAAGTGAAAGTCACTCAGTCATGTCCAACTCTTTGCAATCCCATGGACTATACAGTCTATACAGTCTCTAGGCCAGAATACTGGAGTGGGTAGCCATTCCCTTCTCCAGGGGATCTTCCCAACCCAATGTCAAGCCCAGGTCTCTTGCATTACAGGCAAATTCTTTACCAGCTGAGCCACCAGGGAAGCCCAGAAAAGGGGACACTGGCTACATGGGTCAAGAAGATGGTATACTAAGTGAAATAAGTCAGACATTGGACAAAAAGTACTGTATGATCTCCCTTATACATGGAGTCAAACCAAACAGACAAACAAAAATCCAAACCATCATAGAAAAAAGAAATCAGATTTGTGGTTATGGGGTATGGATGATGGGAAGTTGGAGGAAGGTGGTCAAAAGGTGCAAACTTGCTGTTAAAAGATAAATATGTAGTAGGGGTATAATGTACAATGATATATATATATATATATATATATATATTTATGATATATAGGAAAATTGTTGACAGTTAATCCTAAAAGTTCTCATCACAAGGAGATTTTTTATTTTATTTTATGTTAACTAAATCCATTGTGGTAATCATTTTGCAATATGTGTGAGATTAAACCATCATACTGTACACCTTCAACTTCCAAGATTTTTAAAAATTGTGTTAAAAATTTGCGTGAAAATTAATAAATGTTCAGTACAGTTCAGTCGCTCAGTCGTGTCCAACTCCTCATGACCCCATGAACCGGATCACACTAGGCCTCTGGAATATTATTTCATGTGACATGTAAGACTGTCACCACGATAGCTCTGTCTGGGGCTCTGTGAAGACCTAGAGGGATGGGATGAGGGGTTGGGAGGGAGGTTCAAGAGGGAGAGGATGCATGTATGCTTATGACTGATTCACATTTTTGCATGACAGAAACCAACACAACATTGTAAAGCAATTATCCTTCAATTAAAAATAAATTTAAAAGGAGACTGTCACTCCAGGATACCTGGTTTCACCTGTTTACTGACCAAATTCTCAGCTGCCTGACAAACCTCCTCCCTCCTTTGCAGACTTTTCAAATTTTACATTTCCAAAATTTAAATAGCCATGTTTCCTCATTTCCTCTTTTCGAAAAAAAAAAAACAAAACCAATGCTGTGTCACAATCACGTTTTGTGTGTTTTGTGCACAATTTTGCATACCTTAAAAGATATACCTTTTGTATACCTTAGTGATACACATATTTGATGAATTAAAGTATTTGCTGAAGTTAAAAGGTTTTCTACCTAAAACTTGTAAATAATGGTGCTGCCCATAGCTACACATGGGGATGGGGATGATGTTCAGAGAATTGTCAGAGATGTAAATAACATACTTTCTGGCTAAGGGACACACGAGCTCAATTTTTCCTTTTTTTTTTTCCTTCAATTTGTTCAAACTTATTTTTTTGTTGCTCATAACTCAAAAACAGTTTAATGGAAAAACTTCAAGTGTTATAATATATTAGTCCTTGATGAGAACTCGAATGTAAGAATAATTTTACCAACACAGAATTCAAAGTTTTTTTATTTATTGAAGGTTAATTTTTCTTTTCAAGAGAGAGCCCCATGACGTCCCTATGGATAAAATCATTTCCACCAGGCATCTGGCAATATTTTCACTAATCTAAGGTTTCATTTTGAAAAAATAAAATGCCCAGTCCTTTCTTTGAAAGGACAAACTCTCCACCATAAAACAGTTTCCTGTGGGTCAAAGCTTGTCGTATTTACTTCTGTCGAGTGACAGGTCATCCCACAGGTTCTATTTTCATTTGCTCCATATAGGGCTGCTTCACCTTTGCTTGCAGATCTTTCTAGTGGAAGTCAGCAGGATGCCTCTGTCTGGAGAAATGTGTGTTGACCAGAGGGAAAGCCTGGGTCAAGTGAGAACTATGATGGCTACCAGCATCCGCTCCCTAGATAGCCTCAGAGCAAGGCCAGGCCCTATTCAGGAAGCAGATGCATTTTTCCTCAACTCTCCCATTCAGGTTAGTCCTCTCCACCTCAGTGAGCAGAGAGAGTCAGGCTTTCCCCCGAAGAATGCCTGAGCCATGTGTTCTGTGAATGAATATAGGCTACCGCTTTTCCAATGCTTTCTCCAAAGAAGTGTAGGGTCTAATGGAGACTCTTGGACAGCAAGCAGGAAGGAAAATTGAAGTCACAGCTTTCAGGACAAGTGCTTTCTCTTCCCACACACGCTATGGATTGCTTAATGCTCACAAGAAGCCCATGGCCATAAAATTCCTTCCAGAAAGTCCGTACAAGGAAACAGAATAAACCACAACCTCCCCATTATGGAAGGCTAGTAGCCTGCATTATCCTGCAGGAATGAAGGGCCTGTGGCTCCAGAAAGTCTCAGGTTTTTTTTTTTTTTTTTTCAACTTGATTTGTAGAACTGCTGACCCCTTATCCCTAGGAAGCAGGAGATAATAATAAACAGGTAAAAGCTATCGTTAAGGCCAACCTTGCTCACTGATGATGTTTCCTCTACATTCCTCTTATTAAATGCTTTTAAAGCTGGCCACCAAATCGGTTTCAAATGCATTAAAACTCCTGCTGAAAGGATCCACCTAATATAATATGGAAAAATGATAAAGAGCCGTGAAATACTGCTTTGGGTTTATCGGCTCAGGTATGGAATAAACATCATCTTTGAGGTCCATGCTGCCATTATAAACTCTTCTCCGGTAAGTAGTTCTTCCCACAGTCAATGCAACTGGCAGACAATATGTGTACTCTTAAGCTACACGACAAACTGAAGGATTTTTTTCCTTCGCAGGAAAGCACACCTTCCCATATACTGTTGTAATGATACACAGGCCTTCACCTGGGATGCCCTGTTTTGTCCGGACTATCTTGGTGAACATATTTATTAGCATCAGTTAATCCTCAGCCCTGTCTTGTGTTCCTATTTGGGTTCTTCTAGAAGGTGAATAGATGCTACAGAGCCTCTACTAGTGCATCATGGGAAAGGATTCCAAATAGATTCAGTGATATGCGCTGCTGGTGGGGGTTGTGGATTGGTGGACTGTTCGCTCCTAGCATTTTTGCACCCTGAATGTGATCAGGGAGTCACCAAAAGTTGGTGGAAACAGACAAGCAAATGGTTGTTGACAGCACAGTAGGAATAGTCTTGAAGCTCCAGTTGGGAAATTAGACTGGATTGGAGGAACAGCGGAGCTGACTAGGTCAAAGAGCAATGAACTTTGAAACAGTTTTAAAAGCAAGCAGATGAAAAGAATGAAGAATTCACCAGGAGATACACAGCCTAAAGGCAGACACAGAGGGGTCTTAGCTATACCAACAGGAAGTATGAACTACTGCCAGAGGAGAAGGAAATTCAAACTGGCTGTGGACACATTTTTCTTTTTTAAGCAGGCAGTCAGAAGATACAATATTCTACAATGTATATTTTCAGACTTCCTTGGGAGTCCAGTGGTTAAGATGCCATACTTCCAGTGATGCAGGGGACATGGGTTCGATCCCTGGTCAAGGAACTAAGATCCCAAGTATCAAAATAAAATAAAAAAATTTTTTAAAGAAAACAATAAGAAATGAATCGCCAGACTAGTTTCGATACAAGATATAGGATGCTTGGGGCTAGTGCACTGGGATGACCTAGAGAGATGAAATGGGAAGAGAGGTGGGAGGGGGTTCAGGATTGGGAACTCATGTACACCTGTGGTGGATTCATATCAATGTATGGCAAAACCAATACAGTATTGTAAAGTAAAATAAAAAACTAATTAATTTTAAAAAGAATACAATATATATTTCAGCTAACAAGGCATGAAGTTGGGTAAACAGATGAATAAGGATGAATGAATAAGGGCCTACCCAGTGGCTCAGTGGTAAAGAATCTGCCTTCCAATGCAGGAGCTGCAGGTTCACTCCCTAGGTCAGGAAGATCCCCTGAAGAAGGAAATAGCAACCCACTCCAGTATTCTTGCCTGGAAAATCCTGTGGGCAAAGGAGCCTGGCAGGCTGCAGCCAATGGGGTTGCAAAGAGACACGACTTAGCAACTAAATAGCAACAATATACTTTTCAGCTGATGAGGCATGAAATTGGGTAAATAAGAACTTAACATTATTCAGTTTCGTACAATAGTAACAAAAATTAGAAATTTCCAAAAAGAATTCAGATTTCCAATCCACTTTCCATTGCATGCCCTGTGCCTTTTTGTGTTGCTCCTTGACCCCATTTTGAACACCAGACTATTTCTTCTCTTTGAAAAAAAAAAAAATTGTAGATTTCAGTTTGCAGATATACATTTTTAGAAGTTTTATGTATATTTGTAATAGGCTGTGGTTAAGTCTATTGTGGTTCTGGTGTTGCAATAAAAACAAAATACATTGACAGAATTGTGTCATTATAGCATAGAAGGGAGTCGTTTTATATAGTAGTAGAAAGGTAAAGAGGGGACAAAGGGTGAGACGGTTCAATGGACATGAATTTGAGCAGACTCTGGGAGATAAGGAGAACAGAGGAGCCTGGCATGCTGCAGTTCATGGGGTTGCAAAGAATTGGACACGACTTCGAGACTGAACCACAAGATAAATCATGATACAATCCCTCTCCTTTTCTAATGCACAAATGGAAGCAAGCTGGTGACTTGGGCTTTTTTGATGTGATGAGTTTCTCATCCTCTCTCTCTTCTTTCAAAATAAAACTTAGGAAACACCTCTCTGAAAAACTAGGCAAAGCTGGGGAACGGCATCTACTTTCTCACTTCTGTCTTTATCATATATTTTTTGTTTTAAATGCTTACTGGTTCAACAGGAATTGAAGTGAAGGTCACCATGAATTAGATTTGTCATGATTCCTAGTAGTCTTTGAACTTAAACTTTCTGGTTCAGTTTTACTCTATATTAAAACTGAAATTGGCTTATAATTATTTTTTATACTCTTCTGATTTTGATTTAAACTTATGTTAATCTTAAATTACTTAAGATGTTTTTTCTCTATTGTTTTAAGCTTGGTGTAAATTGCCAATAGAATTACTTGGCCTTGACCTTTTGATATTGTTCTTTGTGTTTGTGTGGGTTGGAAGTTATGTTAATAGTTTTATCTACTGATTCAATTTTTTTAGTGATCATTAGTTATTTTAAGGACATTTGTCTTTCTTTTTAAGTTAGTTTTGGTAGGTTATATTTTCCAAGAGGACAATTTCCTTGTCTAAGTTTTCAGTTTTTTTAGCTTCAATTTATTTAGACTGTTTCTTCTTTCTGCCCTCTTGAATGAGGAAAGATGGGATATTAGCTGAGATTCTTTTGTTAATAAATAATCAAAATATGACTCCAGCTCTTTTATGTTATTTCATGTAAGAGGGAAACATACTGATTCCCAAGGCTGATGTTCAGATGTGATTGGACCCAGCTGCTCAAAAGGGCTTCCCTGGTGGCTCACTGGTAAAGATTCTGTCTGCCAATGCAGGAGACATAAAAAGATGCAGATTCGAACTCTGGGTTGGAAGGATCCCCTGGAGGAGGGCATGGCAACCCACTCCAGTATTCTTGCCTGGAGAATCCCCATGGACAGAGGAGCCTGGTGGGCTACAGTCCGTAGGGTCGCAAACAGTCAGACACAACTGAGCACATGCAACAGTGCTCAAAAACTGTTGTAAGTATCAGATGTCATTTTCGAAAAATCTCTTGATTCTGCTCTTTTGTATAGGCTTCATTCTACTGACGACCCTTAATGGGAAAGAAATGTCCACTCCTAGCTCCATGCTTATATCCTACACACTTATCCACTCCAGAAATACAGAATGATACTCCTTTCCCCAACTTTTTCAGTAAAATACCTCACATGTGAATCACTTTATTACTGATGAAGTCATCCGTCTATCCCTAGAGCATGTGCACCTCTGACTGGTGAAGCCTAGGGAAGTATGGTATGCTGTGCTGCTCTCAGTGGGAGGAAGACGGTACACTGATTAGGTTACGGAAATGGATATGCAGTGTATGTGCTCAGCAGCCAGCACCTTTCTCCATCATCAACTTGCATGGCCTTAGTGCTTCACTAAAGCGATGCTTACAAAAATGTAAGGCCTCCTGGAACTGCTTGTTGGCTACAGAAGAGTATATGGGTAATAGATGCTAGAACTTACTCCACTGAATTAACTTCTTTATTTAAAAAGTTAACAGTGAGCTCATACAGTGAGGATGGTCCTAGGTGCAGTGGGAGCTGGAATCGCTGCTTTGGGAAATGGGAGAAGTTGGTGGAAGACATGTGAAAAATTTACAAGTGGGGTTACAGATGGAGTTAAGACTGGAAACCATACATTTAGAGTTACGTCAGCTTAATGTGGTTTGAGATGTTTCTCAAGCTCTGAGTGAAGAAAATAATGTTAAAATTGGATCATGTTGAGATTCTTATGGGCCTTCCCATGTGGCACAGAGGTAAGAATCTGACTACCAAGGCAAGAGACTCAAGAGACATGGGTTCAATTCCTGGTTCAGGAAGATCCTCAGAAGGAGGAAATGGTGCCCTATCCCAGTATTCTCTCCCCAAAACATCCCATGGATAAGATATCTTTTCCATTTCTTTGAATTTTGTTCAATTTTCTTCATTAATATTTTATAGTTTTTAGAGTATAGTTCTTTCCTTGGTAGAGTTTATTCTTATTTTATTTTTGATGAGATTTTAAACAAGATTTTTTAACTTTCTATTTCTGATCATTCATTATTAGTATATAGAAAAGCAACAAATTTCTGTATATTAATTTTGATTTCTACAACTTTGCTGAATTTATTTCCTAGTTCTAATGGTTTTTAGGTGGCAACTATAGGGTTTTCGATATAAAATATCACACCATCTGCAAATAGTGACAGTTTCCCCCTCCAATTTGGATGCCTTTTCTTTCTTTTTCTTGTGTGATTGCTGTGGCTAGGACTTTCAACAGAATAGAGGTGGTGAGAGTGGGCATCTTTGTCCTGTTCCCAAATATAGGGAAAAGGCTTTCAACTTTTCACATTTGAGTATGATCTTACCTATGTGTTTATCATAAATAGTTTTTATTATGTTGTGATTTGTTTCTTCTATACTCATATTGATGACCATTTTTACCATGAATGGATGTTGAATTTTGTCAAATGCATTTCTGCATTTATTGGGATGATCATGTGACTTTTATAATTCCTTTTTATAATGTGATGTATTATGTTGATTGATTTGCAAATATTGAACCACCTTTGTGTCCCTGGAATAAATCCAACTTAATCATGGTGTATAATCTCTTTTATTTATTGTTGGATTGTGTTGGCTAATATTTTGTTGAAGCTTTTTGCTTCAATATTCATTAAAGATATTGGCCTGTAATTTTCTTTTTCTGTGTGATATCTTTGTCTGACTTTGGTATTAGGGTAAATGTGGCCTTGTAGAATGCATTTAGGAGTGTTCTACGTCTTGAATTTTTTGGAAGTTTGAGAACAGTAGGTAGTAGCTTTTTTTCTATAAATCTGTGAAATCATCCAGTTCTAGACTTTTGTTTGCTATGAGTTTTTCCTTCATTATTACAAATTCAGTTTCACTGCTAGTGATCAGTCTGTTCAAATTGTTTGTTTCTTCTTGATTTAGTCTTGGAAGGTTGTATGTTTTTAGAAATTTGTCAATGGCTTTTAGGTTGTCCAGTTTGTTGGCATAAAATGTTTCAAAATATTCTCTTATGATATTTCATATTCCAGTGGAATTGGCTGTTATTTCTCTTCTTTCATTTCTAATTCTTTATTTGGGTCCTCTCTCTTCTTGGTGAGTCTGGCTAAAGGTTAATCAATTTATCTTCAAAAAACCTGCTTTTGTTTCATTGATTTTTTTTCTAGTTTTTAATCTTTGGTTTATTTATTTCCTCTCTGATCTTTATTATTTAATTCCTCTGCTGACTTTGATCCTGTTTGTTCTTCTTTTTCTTATTCCTTTAGGTTTGTATTTAGCTTGTTTATTTGAAATTTTTCTTACTTCTTGAAGAAGACCTGCATCACTATAAATTTCCCTTTTAGAATTTTGTTGCATCCCATAGATTTTGGAGTGTTGTGTTTCCATTTTCATTTGTCTCAAAATACTTTCTGATTTCCTTTTGATTTTTTTATTAACTCTTTTTTAGTTTAGCTTTTTTTTTAGTATCACGTAATTTAGTATTCATGTGTTTACCGTCTTCCCATTTTCCTTTCTGTAATTCACTTCTATCTTTATACCACTTTGGTCAGAAAAAAATGCTTCATATAATTTCTATCCTCTTAAATTTATTGAGACTGCTTTCGTGGCCTAGTGTGTGATTTATTCTGGAGAATGTTCTCCGTGCACTTAAAAAGAATGTATATTCTACTGTTTTGGCATGTAATGCCCTCTAGGTATATATAAAGTCCAACTGGTCTATTGTGTCATTTAAGACTACTATTGCCTTATTGATTTTCTGTCAAGATGATTTATCCAGTGATCTAAGGGGAAGTGTTAAAGTCCCCTACTATCTTGCTATTATTGTCAGTTTCTCCCTGTTAGTATTTTCTTTATGCACTTAAGTGATGTATCCTGTATTGGATATATGGTATGTGGTATATGGATATATGATAATGATATATGTATCTTGTATTGAATACATATATGTTAACAAGTGTAATGTCCCCTTGTTATATTGATCACTATATCATTTTATAATTCCCTTCTTTGTCTTTTATTATAGCTTCTGGTTTAAAGTCTACTTTGTCTGATATGAGTATTGCTATCCAAAAATGGAAATCATAGTTACTCACAGAGGTAGTTTCAGAAGCAAAAGCGGCCCAAAAGAATACTTTTTTTCCTGGAGAATCATAAAGACAAAGGTTCCACTGTTTCTATTTATCTGAAGATCTCAAGTTACCATTTTTATAAAATTTAAGTTTATTCTTACCCTGTTTTATTCAGATTATATTGTTTTGAAATTTCCTTTCCATGACAGATGCATGTTGGTTGTTTTCATTATTATTAATTTCTACTTGGATGAGGGTCTGCATAAGACCTGGTCATACCAAGACAGAAGGGCTCAGACACTGCTCTCAAACTGTCTCTCCACTGTTGTTGGAGGTCAACATATACACAGACCTTAAAATGATGAGAGATGTGCAAAAGGTCCAGAGGAGAATAAAAAAAGTAATACTTAGCTCTTCCTAAGAGAGGCACTCACATAAGTGGTAGTAATTATCTTGGGTCTTGCTGCCGCTGCTAAGTCACTTCAGTCGTGTCCGACTCTGTGCAACCCCATAGAGGGAAGCCTGCTAGGCTTCTCTATCCCTGGGATTCTGCAGGCAAGAACACTGGAGTGGGTTGCCATTTCCTTCTCCAACGCGTGAAAGTGAAGTTGCTCAGTTGTGTTCGACTCTTTGCAATCCCATCGACCACAGCCTGGGAATTCCCTAGTGGTCTGGTAGTTAGGACTCCATGCTTTCAGTGCTGTGGGTCTGTGTTCAATCCCTGGTCAGGGAACTAAGATCCGACATACTGTGCATAGCCAAAAAACAAACTTTGGCCACCTCATGTGAAGAGTTGACTCATTGGAAAAGACTCTGATGCTGGGAGGGATTGGGGGCAGGAGGAGAAGGGGACGACAGAGGATGAGATGGCTGGATGGCATCACTGACTCTATGGATGTGAGTCTGAGTGAACTCCAAGAGATGGTGATGGACAGGGAGGCCTGGTGTGCTGCAATTCATGGGATTGCAAAGAGTCAGACATGACTGAGCGACTGAGCTGAACTGAACTGGACTGGACTACAGCCCACCAGGCTCCTCCGTCCAAGGGATTTTCCAGCTGAGAGTATTGGAGTGGGATGCCAGTACCTTCTCTGAACTTGGGTCTTAAAGAACAATAAAATGATAATAATCATAGTAACATGTATTTATACAGTCACAGTTATAAATGCTTTCATATATTAACTCTTCTTTGGTCTTCAAGGCAAGCTTATGAGTTAGGTTCGATTATTATTCTCAGTTTATAGATGAGGAAACTGAACCACAGTAAGCTTGAGTAACTTGACCAAGTTCATATAGCTAGTAAGCATTGGCACCTGGGTTCAGACCAAGGCAGTCTGCTCATAAGCACTACCTCACATCGGGTAAGCAGTTGTTTCCCAGGGAGATAAATACAGGAAAGCATGAAACTATGGAATTCTCAGGAAATCACAAGCAGTTCAGTATTGCTGGATGTAAATTACATAATTAAAAGTAAAGAAATAATTAGGGAGAAGGACATCATCTAAGAGAACGGAGGTATTAGTCTATTGGCCACGGAGGCCGTTGAACAAGTACAGCCTATCTCAGAGAAACTATTCTGGGGAAAGTATGGAGAGATTGAAAGGAGGCAAAAATTAAAGAAAAAAAGAACTCTACAGAGTTTTTTGACAGATACCAGGTGAAAGTGGTGAAGTGAACCAGACCATTGCAGTGCTGCCTTGGAAGCATTCTTGCCATTTTTCCTCTCTAGATCTGTTCCCTGCCCTGAGCATCCTTGTTCTCTGTTCTTGAGGTCAAGAATTGCATTTCTCAGATTTCCTTCCTTCTGGCTTCCATGTAGCCATGGGAAATGGGAGACAACAGCTGAGAGTTAGATTAGGCAAAACCAAGGTCATTTCATCTTCCCTGGTGGCCCAGATGGTAAAACATCTGCCTACAATGCGGAGAGCCGGGCTTGATCCCTCGGTAAGATCCTCTGGAGAAGGAAATGGCACCCCACTCCGGTACTCTTGCCTGGAAAATCCCGTGGGTGGAGAAGCATGGTAGGCTACAGTCCATGGGGTCGCAAAGAGTCGGACATGACTGAGCGACTTCACTTTCACTTTACTTTCAAGGGCATTTCTTCTTTGTTGACACTGCTACGTCTTCAGCAACATCGCCTCTGCCCCAGGGCTCCAAATCAGTTGGACGGCCTCGCCCTCTGTGAGCCCAGGCCCTGCTGGAGGCCTTTGCCAGCCGTGGCTCCTGGGCATCCGCCCCTGCTTCGGGTCCCTGACAGCACTGCCTCTCCTCTTTGTCCTCTTACTCAGTTAACATTCATCACCTCACATGGTTACAAGAGATATTTTTGTGTGTAATGAAAAGAATTATTTTAAAAAACCTTAAGATGTTTTGACCTTTGTTTAGGTAATTTAGATAATCTGAAATTAGACCTTGTATCCTTTTAAAGAAACATAAAGGGGCTAAAATTACCTCAAGAACCGAAGTACAAGTTGCAGCTGAGAGAATAAACTCTGTTTGAACTCTTGTCACTTTCTTAGCTCTTTTACAAATCTTTGAAGTTTTCATCAGTTATTTATCTGTCACTAGTGTTTTATTCTGAATGTCCTCAGGGAAGATGCTCTTATGTATTTCCAGAGAACTGTGAAAAGCCCCATTTATATATTATTGTCTCTTAATATTAAAAATATTATTGCCATAATGATCAGATTTGAAATTTTTTTTTGAAAAATCTCAATCAGGAACACACTGTTGGATATTGTACCATTGGTAATCCTCAGTAGGTGAACTCTTCAAAGGGCTTATTTTTTTTAGGTTTTCAAAAAGTACTATCATAATGCCTGTTGTATGTAATAGAATATAACAATGGAATATAATTCGGTTATGTTGTCGTAATTCTAATGCAGTATAATGCATTAAGTTACAAAATTCAGCAGATGAAAATGATGATAGAGACTGAATTTTGTCACAAGTTGGCATCATAGTTTCTCAATCCTACCATATAGCTTTTATTTTTAATAACATTTGTGACTCTTCAGTTAACACATCTATTTATATAACATGTATTTTTATTAACAAGAAGGAAATCAAGTGCTATGTTCTAAGTTCACGTTGTATGTTCCCTATAATTAGCATCTTACTATTATACAGGAGCTTGGAAATGAAAAAAGCATTTAAATTCATCTCAGATGTGCACATGAAGAAGATAGCTTAGAACAAGAATCTTGAGAGTCACCACTTTTTTATGTGACAAGAGTCGCAGTAGTAAAGCAACTAATTGAAATTCTAGCTCTAGGGAAGGCCATTAAGGTTAACATACTTCTTCAGGGGAAAAGATATTCTTGAGGCAAAGGAATGCTTACTTGAAAACCTCATACAGCATTTTTAAAAGAATCTGGATGTTAGTATTTTCTCCTGATAGTCTTTAGTATTTCTCTCCTGATTTTCTTTTTTTTTTTTTTTGGTGTGTGATTCCCTTTTACATTCCCTTGTTCTATTTTCCTTAGAAATGTTACAGCAATTTGTACATTTAGGCCAAACGCATGGACACATTTGTCCAAAGAAAGCACCGCTAAGAGGATGAAGCGCATACAGAAGTATATACGGGCAAGAACTTTCCTAGTTCGCTTTTCTTCACATGATTTACTTTTCTTGTTTGAAGATGCTTTGCTCATGAGATCCTCTTGAGTTACTCCTATTTTGTATATTTCCTCTGAGTGGATTTTCCTACCTCCCAAGAATTTTATTTTTTGTGACTTTCTCTGTCATTTTACCACTATTTTACATTTTCACTTTCAAAATTCTCTAAGTGAACACAGCCAAGGACCCCAAACTGCCAACCATCTGAATCTCAGAGCCCTAAATGTGTGATTGGATATCTTAGGCTGCAGAACTTGTCATCAGATGTTTTTCAGTTAATCCCACTAATTTGAAGCATTGGTTTTCTCCATCACCCTACACTTCAAGCAAACCCACCAGTAAGACAAAAATACCACTGGATAATATAAAGGCAACCACAATCACGTATAATTTTGTGTGTTTTCTTTTTAGTCTTACACATTTTTTTCAATGTCTCATTTTGGGTTTTAATGGAACCTGCGGAAGTTGTAGCAAGTTCTTCCTTTGAACACAGGCTGTCTGCACTGCCTCTAGTGATCCCACCATGCATAAACAGCATTTCTGTGTGTGTAGGAGAGAATTTCCCTAGAGGCCCACAAAACACTTAATGAAGTGTGAAGCACAAACATTTCATTACAACATATTGTGTATTTTTGCCTTTAATAACTACATTCTTCATCCAGGAACTCTCTATGGCTTTCGAAAATGAATTACAGTAGTATTATTTTCCCCAGAAAATAGTTTCTCCATGACAGAAGCAGCACTTTCCTAAACTATTGTATTTATTAGCAACCTGTTGCCCTTCGACACCAGAGCCGTTTTCATCGACCCCGATCGAATGTGGATCATTTAAACTTCCTTTAAAAATTATTAAAATAGTTTTATGTTATTGGATTCTCTTTTTCTTCACTGCACACAGCACCAACGAAAGCAAGGCATGGAGAGGGAAAGTGTGATTTCAGGGAGGTTACTGGAGTGGAGAGCTGGTTCTCCACTGCCAAAGGGCAAGCATTTAATTGAGGAGTGAGCAGGTAGTGGGTGGGAGGATCTTTCCTGTGACTGAGCACAAAAGAGTCAGATGAACTCTGGATTCCTGCATTTTACTACTCCCAATGTAGGCCCCTTCAGAGGAACCCTCCATCTGCCTTCTGTCTCTGCCTCTACAAGGCAGCCTCCCATTGGCCCTTTTAAACATATCAGGGGATTAGGAAGAAGCTAACCCTACTGACTCTGGTCCTGTAACTGTTAACAGAAGAGGATCCGTGTTGAACTCCATATCTCCACATGGACAGTGCAGAACGATCTTAAATGTTCACAGCACGTGTGTGTGTGTGTGCGCGCACGCGCCACTGTGTCCCAAATGCCAGCTTTTTTACAAAATTGAACCAAGGTAACAACAAAAAACCAGACCGCATTCGAACCTGTGATGTGCAAGGAGGAAGCTGGTCCTTTTGTATACGTGTTTTTTCTTAAGTTCAGATGCCACAGGATTTCTCAGATGAAGTGGGTTGTGTGATGTTTTCTATTTTCTTTAGAGTCATAGCTGCATCTCATAGCTTCCCTGAATATCAGTTTCTACTGGTAGTCTGTTTATAGAGTTTTGAGAAAATTAAAAGGAAAACTCTGAAGATTATAGAGAGTTTTAGGGGCTTTAGGTAAATGTTTGTGCAAGTGTATATTAAGCTAGTTCTTCCTTTCTTCTTTTTTACTACAATGAATTACCATGGAGCTTGGAAAAACAACCATCTTACCTCTCTCTTCTCTAACAAAGCAATATGTCCCTAAGCCAAAATATATTTTTAGTTTCTTGAAATATTTCATTTGTGTTTGCTAGAAAGAGAGATTTCTTTATCTACCTTTATTTCCATTAGATGTGACACTTGAAGCTGCTTTTGAATCTCTTAACAATGCTGGTGTTAGAGTGGTAGGCAGCCATGAACTCATTAGGGAAGGCAGAAGGGATAAAGCTTGTTGATAGCTGTGAGCTTGGGGATGGCAATATTCAATGGCCAACGTTATGACTATGACATGAAGTAGTTTGCCTTTGGCCTATGATAGCCTTTCTGTTTATCAGTGAAGTGAGTTATCTAAATGTTATTAACATCACTGATTTTTAACTCACCTTTAATTGTTAATAATTTATGTCTAAATTATCTTTAATACAAAACAGTCATTTTTTTACTTTCTTGGATTTTTTCTTAGAAGGTAACCTTTTAAGAATGTTATTAAAATTTGTTAATAGCTCATAAATGAAATTAAATAGGCCCTTGATAATGGTTCTTTCAGATAGATTTTGAAGAGAAGAAATAAGTAATTTCAGTGATTTATAAATCTACTATATATTACATAAATTGATATAATAAATTGTTTAAAGTTTAATTCTTTGATCTGTAAACTTTCTTAAAAATACATCTTTTTTTTTTTGAAGCAGAAAGAACAATTTGTTCAAAATAACACTTTGCTATTTTCCTTGCATTAAGGACATCCAAGCAAGTTTTCATCAGTGGCGAAAGAAAAAGTAGACCATTGGTGATGAGGACCCTCTTTCTCTACCACTTGCTTCTTAACAGTTTTCAGTAAATAGAGTTTATTTTAAAGGTTGGC
>SJYC01036871.1:0-10865 GCA_006408675.1 Madoqua kirkii | reverse complement strand
AGCCCATCTTTGCATGAAATGTTCCCTTCGTATCTCTAATTTTCTTGAAGAGATCTCTAGTCTTTCCCATTCTGTTGTTTTCCTCTATTTCTTTCCATTGGTTGCTGAGGCAGGCTTTCTTATCTCTTCTTGCTATTCTATGAAACTCTGCATTCAGATGCTTATATCTTTCCTTTTCTTCTTTGCTTTTCGTGTCTCTTCTTTTCCCGGCTATTTGTAAAGCCTCCCCATAGAACCATTCAATTTTAGCTTCTTCAGCGTTACTGGTGGGGGAATAGGCTTGGGTTACTGTGATACTGAATGGTTTGCTTGGAAACAAACAGAGATCATTCTGTTGTTTTTGAGATTGCATCCATGTACTGCATTTTGGATTCTTTTGTTAACCATGATGGCTACTCCATTTCTTTTGAGGAATTCCTACCCGCAGTAGTAGATATAATGGTAATCTGAGTTAAATTCACCCATTCCAGTCCATTTTAGTTTGTTGATTCCTAGAATGTTGACGCTCACCCTTGCCATCTCTTGTTTGACCACCTCCAATTTGCCTTGACTCATGGACCTGACATTCCAGGTTCCTATGCAATATTGCTCTTTACAGCATCGGACCTTGCTTCTATCACCAGTCACATCCACAGCTGGGTGTTCTTTTTGCTTTGGCTCCATCCCTTCATTCTTTCTGGAGTTATTTCTCCACTGATCTCCAGTAGCATATTGGGCACCTACTGACCTGAGGAGTTCCTCTTTCAGTAGCCTATAATTTTGCCTTTTCATACTGTTCATGGGGTTCTCAAGACAAGAATACTGAAGTGGTTTTCCATTCCCTTCTCCAGTGGACCACATTCTGTCAGACCTCTCCACCATGACCAGCCCATCTTGGGTGGCCTCACAGGTCATGGCTTGGTTTCATTGAGTTAGACAAGGCTGTGAACCTAGTGTGATTAGATTGACTAGTTTTCTGTGAGTATGGTTTCATTGTGTCTGCCCTCTGATGCCCTCTTGCAACACCTACCATCTTACTTGGGTTGTCTGCCCCTTCCTTGGACATGGGGTAGCTCCTCTCGGCCATGCTCTGTGCACCGTCGCAGCCACCCACTTTAGGCATACACCAGACACTTAATAAAAATCTTGATAAAAATCTCCAAATCTACATAAGTTTGCAGAAATTATCTGAGCATTCTATAATCCCATTAAGCCATATACAAGCTAGAGATTAGCACAGGTCATCCAGGCTTTTGTGATTCAAGAAAAATTGGCTCTCACCTCCATTTCACCTGCAGTGGAAGACCTGGCCTCCCAAAGAACCTCTGAGGGTCCTCATGGGACAGGTTTGGGGTAGGTGAGAAAGGCTGAGATTACCCAGGTTTCATCTGGCCCCAGGTTCTGAGTCCTCTAAACTGTTTCAGTTTTGCCATCCCATCCCATGCTGAATAGTACCTCAACTCATTCACTGACCCAAATGTCAATACCAGCCTTGATGTCAACTTACTGATGAGTTTGAGCCACAGAGACGGCTTATATGGGTTATAGTAAAGTAGGCAATTGCTTTTCTGCTGTTTATTAACAGGTTCTGTTTCTAACAGTCCTTTCGAGCACCTGACCTCTGTCAGTCTTTCTCCAGTTGTTTCTTTGTCAGATCCAGCTTCTTAACACGCTGCTGTCTTTTTGGTTCTGTTGTGTGCTCCTTTCTGTCGATTTTACTCCCATTTCCAATCCTCATTAATTGTGTGAGTGGAACAATCTGATTATTTATTGGTTTACTACTCTCTCCTCCTCTTGCCATTCTCTTGGATTAAGTTGAAGCCTAACTTCCTCACTTAAGGAACTTTCCCAAACAAACGGAACAAAGCTCTTATGTCATTTTATATAACGTATATTTATTCAGCTATGCAAACAGTGACAGAGACCATGTATTCCAAATTCTTCTGTTGGAGGAGAACTTAAATTCCTGCCAGGAAAAAGGAGGTAAAGTTGGGAGAATAAATTATGCTAATTTATGAAAAACCATATAGACAGAATTAAAATTTCGATTGTTAAATTGTGATATATCATTGAGTTCTGTCCCCCATTGGAGAAAGCAGTAAGGTATTAAAATTTTCTCTCTTTTTTAAAACTTTGTCTGAAACTGTAAGAAGTAAACCTAGCTTACTAGAATTCCATTATGACAATACTGAAATCCTGAAATTTACAATAAGATGTAAATTTGTTTCAATGCCTTTAGAGTTTTAAATTCTAAATATTAAAATGTTTTGCTATGGATCAATCAAACTTTTCAAAATTTAAAAACCCTTTGAAAACATAGGATTTTAATGTATTAGATGGTTTAATATAAACAAAAAGCATTATGCCTTTGCCCATCTGTAAGCCAGAAATATATTGGCTGCTAGGAAATCACAAATCAATTAACAAAGGTGTCAGGGATTTCTAAAGCAAGGGAAAGGATTCAATTAAGCCAGAAAAGCTTTTTCCCTTTGTCTAATGAGTCTTCTGAGGCTGGTTCACATTATACTCCGCAAAACCTGAAAAGAGACCACACAGTGCCAAATAGCAATTTTTCTCCGACCTGCTCATTGGCTTCCAAATCTGCTTTGTCTTATGAACAAACAGGCCTCAGGCATCTTTCCTACTTTGGGTTAAATTCAGACTGTCTGTGGTAGATGGTATGTGACCTGTCTCAATTTACTTCTCTCCACATATATAATACTTTCAGCTCAGAGCTCTACTACTTAAGATAACTCAACAGTCATTTATTTTAGAGCAAAAGATATATGTGCCTAGGGAGGGAAGTGGTCTTAAGCTCCCCTATTTTGAAATAGGGAAAGGCAATTCTCTAAGGCAGTTTTTAAAATAGAGTTTGTTGTTATTTTTTTTTGAATATGGAAATGATACATTTTCATTTTGGAAAATATTGAAAAAGAAAAAAGTAATTATATCCAGAAATAATCACTGTTATTATTTTTTTTACTCTAGTCTTACAAATGCATTTAAATGTGTATAAATGTATATATTCTACATAAAAGAAATAAACTTTTTAAATAGTACATTATGAGATCATTCTATGTTATTGGATATTCTCCTAGAGTATTATATTCGTTGCTTAATAATATACACATATATCATAATTTATTTTAATTAACCCCACACTGTTACATATTTGGTTTTTTCCCTGTTTACTGTTTCAAATCACGCTTCAAAAAAATACATGCTTGTGTATATGTATGAAATTGCAGCCTTTTCATTATAAAAATACTGATAATCACAGTTTCTTCATCGAGAAATCTGGTGTAAAATTTTAAACTATTTTCAATAAATAGTGCTCAGTTGTCCTCAAGAAATGCTGTACTGCCACTAGTGTAGGAAAGTGGGCATTTTCTTGGTCATTTTGATTGACATTGTTTACCTTAAGCTTGTTTATTTCAATTTTTATCATTTTTGTGCTTTTTCTAGAGATTGCATAAAAGGCATTATATTAGTTTTCTGTTACTGCTCTAACAAGTCACCGCAGATTTAGTGGCTTTAAAAAACCCCACAAATTTATCATCTTATAGTGTCATCTTGTAATTCAAGGCCAGAATTGAAGTGATCTCATGGGGCTTCCCTCGTGGCTCAGAGGTTAAAGCTCAGAGTTTAAAGAGTCTGCCTCCAATGCAGGAGACCCAAGTTTGATCCCTGGGTCGGGAAGAGCCTCTGGAGAAGGAAATGGTAACCCACTCCAGTATTCTTGCCTGGAGAATCCCATGGACGAAGAAGCTAGGTAGGCTACATACAGTCTACGGGGTTGCAAAGAGTTGGACACAACTGAGTGACTTCACTCATGGGGCTAAATGAAGGTATGAGTAGAATTCTAGGGGAGAATCCATTTTCTCACCTTTCCTATCTTCTTAGAGGCTGCCTGCATTCCTTGGCTAGTGGCCCCACTCCATTGTTAAAGCCAGAAAGGACTGGTTAAGTCTTTCTCCTAACACTGTCCCTATGGTTCTGATTCTTCTGCCTCTCTATCCTTTCATGAATCACTGTGATTATGTTGGCCTACCTGGATAATCCAGAATGATTTCTAGCTGATTAGCAACATTAGTTTCATCTACAACCTTAATTCCTCCTTGGCTGTAACATAGCACATTCCATTCACCAGCTCTTGGGACATGGATATTTAGGGGTCGTGTTATTCTGCCTACAACCTGTTTTCATTTCTTACAAGAAAAAATACAGCATATCAAAGAACTTTTAATGAATAGGTATACATGCAATTTGAATTCTATTCATATTACCTATATGCATATATATATGTATATATATGTCATTTTATGTATATAGATGATCCCCAGCTTAGATGGTTCAACTTGCAATTTTTTGACTTTATGATGGTGCAAACGTGATATGTACTTAGCAGAATCTGTAATCACATTTTGACTTTTGATCTTTTCTTAAGCGAGTGATATATGGTAGAATATATCACTTGCAATTTTTTGACTTTATGATCGTGTGATCATCATATCATCATGAGAAACGCTGGGCTGGATGAAGCCCAAGCTGGAATCAAGATTGCCAGGAGAAATATCAATAACCTCAGATATGCAGACGACACCACCTTATGGCAGAAACCAAAGAAGAACTAAAGAGCTTCTTGATGAAAGTGAAAGCAGAGAGTGAAAAAGTTGGCTTAAAACTCAGCATTCAGAAAACTAAGATCATGGCATCTGGTACCATCACTTCATGTCAAATAGATGGGGAAACAATGGAAACACTGACAGACTTTATTTTTTTGTGCTCCAAAATCACTGCAGATGGTGACTGCAGCCATGAAATTAAAAGGTGCTTGCTCCCTGGAAGAAGAGTTATGACCAACTTAGACAGCATATTCAAAAGCAGAGACATTACTTTGCCCACAAAGGTCCATCTAGTCAAAGTTATATTTTCTTCAGTAGTCATGTATGGATGTGAGAGTTGGACTATTAAGAAAACTGAGCACCAAAGAATTGATGCTTTTGAACTGTGGTGTTGGAGAAGACTCTTGAGAATCCCTTGGACTGCAAGGAGATCTAACCAGTCCATCCTAAAGGAGATCAGTCCTGAATATTCATTGGAAGGACTGATGCTGAAGCTGAAACCCCAATACTTTGGCCACCTGGTGTGAAGAACTGACTCATTTGAAAAGACCCTGATGCTGGGAAAGATTTTAGGTGGGAGGAGAAGGGGACAACAGAGGATGAGATGGTTGGATGGCATCACGGACTCAATGAACATGAGTCTGGGTGAACTCCAGGAGTTGGTGATGGACAGGGAGGCCTGGTGTGCTGCAGTCCATGGGGTCGCAAGGAGTTGGACACGACTGAGCGACTGAACTAAACTGAACTGATGATATGATCACAATGGTAAACAGCCGATACACTGACAACCATTCTGGTTTTCACTTTCAATACAATATTCAATAGATTACATGAAATGTGCAACAATTTATTATAAAATAGGCTTTGCATTAAATGATCTTGTCCAAGTGTAGGCTAATGTAGTGTTCCTAGGGCTTTAATATAGGTGAGGCTATACTATGATATTCAGTAAGTTAGGCACATTCAATGCATTTTCAACTTACAATATTTTCAATTTACCATGGGCTTATAGGAATAACCCCATTTTAAATCAAGGAAGATCTGTATGTTACTTTTGTATATACAGTTCTAGGCAAAAATCCTTAAGCTACCTTCTGGATAATTTCTCCATTAAAATTGAGACTCTGATACCAGCCCTATCAACATCACTGGAATGCTTATACATTTTGATAAGCAACAATGATAGGTGAGTTTTACAAAGGAAATCTGGGAAAATTATTTGAAAAGAAATTGCTGCATTGGTATGTCCCGTATTATAGCACTAAAAAATAATGCTTTGATTGTATTTTCCTGGCTTTTTCTTTTTTTTCTCTCACTGATGCCCTAAAGCAGCAGTACCCAACCTTTTTGGCATCAGGGACCAACTTCATGGGAGACAATCTTTCTACAGATCAGGGGTGGGTATGATTTGGGGATGAATCGAGTATATTACATTTTTTTAATTGGAATATAATTATTTTACAATGTTGTATTAGTTTCTACTATGTAAAATCACGAACCAGCCATGTGTATATATATATCCCCTCCTTCTTGACCCTCCCTCCCACCCTGCCCGACCCCATCCCTCTAGGTCATCACAGAGCACTGAGCTAAGCTCCCTGTGCTATACAGCAGCTTCGTGCTACCTGGTGGGACAAACTGAGAGATTAGCATCAACATATTACTATATACACAACTATGTGCATTACATTTAGCGCGCACTTTATTCCTAATATTATTACATCAGCTGCTCCTCAGATCATCAGGCATTAGATCCTGGAGGTGGGGGACACCTGCCCTATGGGATCTCAGAGTATTTTCATTATTTTAACATTGTTTCCTTGCAAGGGACAAACCAATACATTGAATTTTGCAGTAGCCATTTGAAAGGTATTCGAATCCAAAGGTTTGGAATGTATATTGCTTCTTTTGTGACTATTAAAAATAATTGTGTGACTTTCCATGGGCAGGATGCACCTCACAGAGATCAGTGATGCTGTAGTCTACTGAAATATATCAAGACTGGAGCAGAGTGTCAACAAGAACCAGCCCAAATTAAATGAGTATGAGGAGCCTTCCTGTAATACGGTTTAAAGTGAAGTGATCAGAAATATTTTTTCCTTTAGCATACAGTTGAAAGAAAGGGCAGAAAAAGGGGAAAGCCAACCACCATGTCTCAACTTCATCAAGAAGCACTCCAAAGCAAGAGAGAACAGCCCAGACACAGTTTTAACACCTCTGGTTTTCAGAACACAGTTGGATGTAATGTCAGCATCAAGGAACTGACAGAATGAAGCTAACTGGTGTGAGAAAAAAGATCCACCCCACTTCTTGTGAAGACGCTTCTAAATACCAGTTGTCTAAACCTATTGATAAGCAAGGATGCATTATTAATAAAGCCAGCAGTCAGCCTGGTGCTACTCAGATGGTTCAAGAATTTAGTAGGAAGCATTGCTGTGAAGTTCTGCACAAAATAATGACAGTGTCTGTCTTAAATTGAAGCAAACGGCTGTTGCAGGCTCTGGGGAGGCTGGGCGGAAGCAGCTGCTTCCCAAAGAAAGGCAGAGGGCCACCACCTGCTGAAGACAGCGGGCAAGCAGTGGTCCACTGAACACTGACTACTTAATAATTCAGGATAACAGGAACCCCTGGCTCTTCAAACATGGCACTGCCCCTTCATCATGGGCTTTTCATTCCCCTAATGAGCTCCTTCAAGAATGAGATGCTAAAATGTCTTCCAGCAATTCTCCAAAGCCTGGGACTCAGACTGCCATAATAGAAAGTTCTCTGCAGCTAAAGGGTCTAATTTCATAGTTTCTCTCTCTCTCTTTTTTTTTTCCTTCTCTCTCCCTCTTAGCCTCTCATATTCCCTTTCTTTCATTGTTTCTTTTGAATATTTCTTCCATACTTCCATGGATATCATAAGAATGCCAGGTAAAATACTAATTCCGAGGAAAGCTTGAGAATCACTTTCTCCATAAATTTCTGATGGATTTTAAGTGTTAAAGTGTTAGTCGCTCAATTGTCCAAATCTTTGCAACCCCATGGACTGTAGCCCACCAGGCTCCTCTATCCATGGGATTCTCCAGGCAAGAATACTGGAGTAGGTTGCTGTTCCCTTCTCCAGGGGATCTTCCTGACCCAGGGATTGAACCCAGGTCTCCTCCATTGCAGGCGGATTCTTTACCATCTGAGCCATGGATGAGTCTTCCCTCTGATCAATTAATGGAACAAAGATACATGGGTGGTCTGATTAGGTTCCTATGAGAATCACTTGGAAAAGATCATGTGTTCCATGGGGCATTTCTCACACTCGGAGACTTTCATAGCCAATCTTGAAGATGAATCCAACTCTCCTATCATGTCGTGCCAAAGGAGAGAAACTCTTGGGCTCAGCAGAATGATTCTAGCCATCTGAACTGCTTGAGTTGTCACATATGAAGCCTGACTCAAACAAATCAGAACTGCAAGAGAGAATTTGAGGTTTAATTGGTCACACCAAAGAAAAATATTGGCAAAGTGATGTTTTCATTTATTTGTTGAATAACAGTTTCTTAGTTCTTCCCCCACCCACCTTTGTTTAACAAGGATTTACTGGACAGTACAATGCATAGAGAAGGAAATGGCACCCCACTCCAATATTCTTGCCTGGAGAATCCCATGGAGGGAGGAGCCTGGTGGGCTACAGTCCATGGGGGTCACAAAGAGTTGGACACGACTGAGTGACTTCACTCACTCACAATGCATGAGGCATGAGACTGGGTTCTGGGAAAACAACAGTGATGAAGGTCAACCTCTGCTCTTACGGGGTTTACACTCTCTTTGTGCTGTGTTTAGTCACTCAGTCATGGAAGGAAGTTCCTACAGACAAGAGGTCTGAGGACAATGTCACAGAGGAGGTGACGTTTTACCCACATGAGAAGGAACCAGCCATGAAAGAAGTCAGATGACAGACTCTCCCTGGAGAAGGAAAGCAGTGGTAGGGATTCTACAGGTCCTACCAGAAAGCTGCTATGTTGGGAGCAGAGCGAGTGAACAGGGTAAGGTTGACGATATTTATCCTCAAGTACATGTCATTACATCATTACAGGATGTGACTTTCCCAATGTTCATTCTTCTCTCATTCATTAGTAGCAAAGTCTTGATTTTTAAAAATAGCATGTCTAAATAAAAGATTACATTTCCTGGCCTCTTTTGGTAAGGATGGTTAATGAGGTATAAGCAGAGGATATTAAGAAGTTGGGTAGGATTTCTGGGCAATCTTTTTAAAGGATTGACTCAGCTAGAAAACATGACCGTTTGACCTTCCTTTCCTTTCTCTCTTTTCTTGCCTGGAAATCAGGAGTTAAGCCAGAGCTCCAGCAGCCATGTGGGGGCCATGTATTAATCTTGAGAATAAAAACTGTGATTAACAATAGTGGAGCACAAACTAGAAGAAGCAATAAGGAGATATCCCTCATCCAAGGTAAGGAGCAGTGGCTGTGCTTTGCTGGAGCAGCCGTGAAGAGATACCCCAAGCCCAAGGTAAGAGAAACCCAAGTAAGATGGTAGGTGTTGCAAGAGGGCATCAGAGGGCAGATACAATGAAACCATACTCACAGAAAATTAGTCAATCTAATGACACTAGGACCACAGCCTTGTCTAATTCAATGAAACCAAGCCATGCCTGCGAGGCAACCCAAGACGGGCAGGTCATGGTGGAGAGGGCTGACAGAACATGGTCCACTGGAGAAGGGAATGGCAAGCCACTTCAGTATTCTTGCCTTGAGAACCCCATGAACAGTATGAAAAGGCAAAATGATATGATACCAAAAGAGGAACTCCTCAGGTCATTAGGTGCCCAATATGCTACTGGAGATCAGTGGAGAAATAACTCCAGAAAGAATGAAGGGGTGGAGCCAAAGCAAAAACAATAGCCAGTTGTGCATGTGACTGGTGATAGAAGCAAGGTCCGATGCTGTAAAGAGCAATATTGCATAGGAACCTGGAATGTCAGGTCCATGAATCAAGGCAAATTGGAGGTGGTCAGACAAGAGATGGCAAGGGTGAGCGTCAACATTCTAGGAATCAGCAAACTAAAATGGACTGGAATGGGTGAATTTAACCCAAATGACCGTTATATCTACTACTGCGGGTAGGAATTACTCAAAAGAAATGGAGTAGCCATCATGGTCAACAAAAAAGTCTGAAATGCAGTACTTGAATGCAGTCTCAAAAACAACAGAATGATCTCTGTTCATTTCCAAGGCAAACCATTTAATTTCACAGTTATCCAAGTCTATGCCCCAACCAGTAACACTGAAGAAGCTGAAGTTGAACGGTTTTATGAAAACCTACAAAACCTTTTAGAACTAACACCCAAAAAAGATGTCCTTTCCATTATAGGGGACTGGAATGCTAAAGTAAGAAGTCAAGAAACACCTGAAATAACAGGCAAATGTGGCCTTGGAATGTGGAATGAAGCAGGGCAACGACTAATAGAGTTTTGCCAAAAAAAAAAAAAATGCACTGGTCATAGCAAACACTCTCTTCCAAAAACACAAGAGAAGACTCTACACATGGACATCACCAGATGGTCAACACCAACATCAGATTGATTATATTCTATGCACCCAAAGATGGAGAAGCTCTATACTGTCAACAAAAACAAGACCAGAAGCTGACTGTGGCTCAGATCATGAACTCCTTATTGCCAAATCCAGACTGAAATTGAAGAAAGTAGGGAAAACAGCTAGACCATTCAGGTATGACCTAAATCAAATCCCTTATGATTATACAATTGAGGTGAGAAATAGATTTAAGGGCCTAGATCTGATAGATAGAGTGCCTGATGAACTATGGAATGAGGTTCGTGACACTGTACAGGAGACAGGGATCAAGACCATCCTCATGGAAAAGAAATGAAAAAAGCAAGATGGCTGTCTGGGGAGGCCTTACAAATAGCTGTGAAAAGAAGAGAAGCGAAAAGCAAAGGAGAAAAGGAAAGATATAAGCACCTGAATGCAGAGTTCCAAAGAAGAGCAAGAAGAGATAAGAAAGCCTTCCTCAGTGATCATGCAAAGAAATAGAGGAAAACAACAGAATGGGAAAGACTAGAGATCTCTTCAAGAAAATTAGAGATACCAAGGGAATATTTCATGCAAAGATGGGCTCGATACAGAACAGAAATGGTATGGACCTAACAGAAGCAGAAGATATTAAGAAGAGGTGGCAAGAATACATGGAAGAACTGTACAAAAAAGATCTTCATGACCCAGATAATCATGATTATGTGATCATTAA
>SJYC01036868.1:0-37902 GCA_006408675.1 Madoqua kirkii | reverse complement strand
TTAAAATAAATATATTTAAATAGCTAAACCATAGTCCGTTGAGAACAATCAACAGAAGAGTGTGTAAGTCAATTATTGGATTCATTTTATTAAATTTTTATCATGTTATCAAACCATAAGCTTCTCCCTTGTCTCGTAATAAATAAATGCTTTGACAGAAAATGACGAAGTTTGTGTTGTGGGCAGCATTGTCGTCCAGCTGTGTGTCTCTGTCTGACAGCCTAAGTTCTGAGGCTGTCTCGTATGAATTCAGCCTGCCCGTGAGGTGCCTTTGCACAAATTCGTGTGCATTCACTTGTAATTTGGTTTTGCATGCTCTGGTTTTTTTTTTTTAAGGTTCACACGCGTTTGTTTATATATGATTCTTCCATTTGACTTTAGGCCTTTTGAGGAAAAGGAACTATATTTGCTATTTGATTTATACTGTTCCATGGTGCCTGGTAATGAGCTCTGCCCATCACAAATCTTTAGTAAACATTATTGAATCATTTTCTAACTGCCGATCACTATTACATGATGGGTTTTTGTTCATTTCTTTTATATTAATTCTAATGGTACTGCTGTCTCCCAAATCAGCTGAAAACTTTCCTTTTCAGAACATATGCATTTTAAATATAGCAGTGTGTACATGTTGATCTCAAACTGTATAGCACAGGGAATTCTGCTCAATGTTATGTGGCAGCCTGGATGGCAGGGAAGTTTGAGGGGAAATGGTTACCTATATATTTAAGGCTGAATCCCTTTGCTATGCACCTGAAATGATCATATTGTTAATTGGCTGTATTCTAATTTAAGATATAAAGTTTGAAAAGTTAAAATGAAAAATGTTATATATATTTCACTCTCTAAAAATATCTTTATAAGAGATAATATTTTTAAAAATTTTAATGCTAATAAACTTGGAGTTATACATATTAAAAAAAAAAGAACGTATGAATGCTGGTGGGAAAACTGGGACTGAAGGACTATAATGAACTATAATGCCCCACTGCATTTGTGATAAATTCTAAGGTTTCAGAAGTCTTTCTAAGGAAATGTCAAGTAGGTGCTTCTTATTTACAGCGATGCACCTTTTCACAAATCAAAGGCAATATAGGTTTCCCACTTTGCTTTCAGAATGTGGGGCTGGATGAAGCACTCTTTTAACCTATCAAAGGACTGATCCTGCGTTCAGAGTCTAAAGTTATGTGGATTCATATTTAATTATGTTGGCCAATTATTTTGCTACACTCACAGGATGGGGAGGGATGGTGACATAGAAGAGAATTCCCAAACCACATAAACTATTGCTATTCCTCCCTGCCATCACTACCATACTATCTACATATTCCTGTACCTTTTCTTTTTTTAAAAAAATGAAACTTTCATCTGTGGAAAGAATAGCATTAACATAAAGTGCAACAGAAGGACGCTGCATTTGGCATAGAGCAATGTGCTGGAAAGGCTTGCAGTTTAGAAATGCAATTTTTGCTTCTTCAGAAAGAAAAATTATTCATCTCATTATGTTTATAAGTGTAAAGCTCCAGACAAGTTTTTATAGCATTAACTCAAAATTGGACTGATTTAGTATACTTGCAAATGGGAACTCTGTTGTTTTTACTCTTAGGCTCCTTGAGGTTACTATTACTTAGTATTTTTCACAAAGAATGTGAGTATTATATTTGTATTTCTTTCTAGTTAGTGGCTATCACTGGGACAGCATTCAGGTGAAATGAAAAAGGTGCTTTGTGAAACTTAATGAAGTCACCAATTCTCAAGTCCATATGTTACTTTCTTGTGCAAGAAACTAGGAATTATTCCCTTTTTAAAAAATTTCTGGCCCTAGATAAGGGGCCATTCATAAAAGGCCAGAATGATTTTTTTTTAAGGTTTTGTTTGTGGCTTCATGTTTAAGATAGAGTAAATCCTGTTATAATACTCCAAGTCAACTTCTAACTATATTTCTCCTCCAGAAAATTAGATAAACAACTGTCAAGTATCACTCACAGGGAAGACCTTTTTATTTGACTGTACAACCAAAGAAACATAGACTTAAAATGTTTTTTCTTCCATGAGATTTGTTCTGAAAAAGCTCACTCCTCAACTTGCACCAAGGTATATGTGTTTTGCAGTTATCAAGTTGTCTGTTCATTCAGGCCTGTGTACATGCTTTCATTTGGAGAGTTGCTTAAGGATTTACCACAATGCTAAAAGCTCCCCTCATGGAGCTCCCAGCCTGGCAGTAAAACTCAGTAGACAAGCAGAAACATGAGATTAATGCTTTCCACTTTCAGAAGCAGTGTTTGCTGGCTTTTCCTGCATCCTCCTCCAGGAGAGTGTCTTTGCCTGGGAAACTTGCTGTAGGGTTGAAACACCATAGCAGCAGTGATTCTGGTGGGCAGAACCTCCTCTCCAAGAGAAAATGCAGTTCTGACTCCAGTGCTGTGAGCTGCATCTCACGGGCAGCTTGGACAGCTGTCATGGCCAGCTCATCTCTGGTCTTTTTCTGACCTCTTCTGACCTCGTTTCATCCATAAGTAATGCCTGAAGTTTCAGACAGTGGCTGGTGCTCTGGCTTCAATAATGTAATTATTAGGGTCCCACAGTCGACCAGTTGGCCAGATGAGCATGGAGCACATCTCTCGCAGATGCCCTTGGCGCCTGGCAGATGGCAGTGTCAATCATGTTTAAAGACCTTGTGTGCTTCTGTTTCCTTTTAGGTCCCTTTAAAGCTGTACCAGCCAAGTTGAGTGTGAGAGAGAAGGTCCAAACATCAGGGCTGAAATGAAGCTCAGAAACCACTGAGAAAAAAATAGGGGGAAAGATACTTTGAAAGAACATGATACAAACTGGGGAGGAGGGCATAGATATGATTGGGTGTTTGTGAAACTCCAAGCAATACCCTTTTCCATTTGTTCAGGTCATCTAAACTCAAGTCTAGGATCCCATTCTCCCATCCAGCTCTTAGGTATGATTAAGGAAAAGCCCCTCTCAAGACAGACACAACTTCTTGATTTCACTTGGCCGTTGGCAAAGTGTCCTGGTGCAGTGCCCAACCGACCCAACGGTCCCTGTCAGCCACACCCACCAGGTGTTTCTTTAGTAACATCGGCAGAAGGCAATGAATCCCTCTCTTATATCATCACGCATCCCAAAATCCCAGGCCTGGATAAGCATTTCTTGAAGCACATCTTCCACGTAACCACATATACCTGCTCTGTGTGTATCACATGAGAAGCCAAGAAATCAACATTCTAGGTGACCCCCTAAATAACATATACTTAGTTTTATTTCTGCAAAGAGATGGAGGCTCATTTCTGAAAAGCACCAGAGGGTAGCTTTTTTATGTTTACAATAAATTGACTACTTCCCTTCTTTCAAAATTAAAAAAGTAAATACAGTCTACAATCCAGCAACTACTTTTTTTTTTTTTTTTACAGTCTGGGGCAAGGGAGGCATTGCATCCAGGTTTGTCACCCATTTTGAGTCATTCATTCAGGAAAACAGCATGAAGTTTGTGTTCTCTTTAGTGCTCTATTTGGATGCTGTCTGAAGCAACAGAGGAGAGAAGGCATAGCTGCCATCTGTGTTCACAGAGCTCAAAGTAGAAGAGGGAAACGAATCAGCTTCTTTCATGCATCTTATTAGACTCTTATGCACTGAGTGTCATTTACCTGGAGAGGAGCTCGGAACTCCCAGCAAGTTCCCTTGGAACTGCAAGAGAGCTGTGAGATCATCCAGAAGGGAAAGAGGACAAGGTAGTCACAGATAGACATTTTGAGCTGGCGCTCAGCTCTGCTCCTCCAAGTTTCTCCATAGTGTATTCTGAGTCCAGCCTCTTTTCTTCAGCTGACTGTGGTCATCACAGTCTGGAGAATCACACATGTCCCTGACATTCTCTTCTAGAGGGGCCATTAACAGAAAAGACATCAGATTGTGTCACCCTCTTCCTTTGGCGAAGCTTTCTGTCGGCTTTCTGTTGCCTGCGGTGTAAATTCTAAAAACCTTAGTTCAGTGTAGGAGGCCTGCTAGAGCCTGATTAAATGGCTAATCTTAGGGCCCATCATGCTGTTCCCCTCGCTCAGCCTCCCCCAAATACAGCCTAAGCCCCGGCCCTGCTGACGTCCTGCTCATCCGTGACTCCAGGTCTCAACCCCTGCTTCTCCTTCTCGTCCGTCCAGCTGGTCCATTTCTCCTCACACATGAAAGATGCAGAACTCAGATGCGATCTGGCCCCATTTGGCCTGGCAGACTGCTTTTCCTTCCCAGAAGAACCCACGGCATTTCTTCATTCCTTTAAAACATGATAATGCAGCTTTTCTGCTTCCACTGGACTATGAGTTCCTTGAGGGGAGGGTTTGTGTCTCACCTGACCTTATATCCTGGGGACCTAGCAAGATCCCCAGCACAGAGTGGCATCCTGACAAATCTTCCTTAAATGGACAGATACATGAAAGAGAAATTGACTGCACCTTCTCCAAGGCCTTTTGTCATCAATACCCTCCTTTTAGTCATTGTTTAAGAGAGCTCAATGATTCATTGAGTCATTCCATGGATGTTTCCAGAGAGTGTGTGACCACCTCTGCACACACCTCATTCAACATCAGGCTACAGATGCATTGAACATAGCTACAAAAAGCAAGTTCAGAATATGAACAGATTACTTCTTGAGCCCAGAACTTCTGTCCCTGATTCTCTCAGCTCCCGTATTATTAGCATCTGGGTCAAATCCCTGTGTACGGAGCCGCTGACAGTCTTTATTTTCTTTATTATTATTTTCCTCTGGCTTCGAAGAAGTGCAGCCGTGCTATTTGGCTGCTTGTGGTTCTGTGATGCCAAGATGTTTTAGAACAATCTTGTGATGCCTGGTCCACACCTACTACCACTGAGACAAGCCCAGAAGTTAAATTATGAAGCAAACGTAAGCTTTGAAGAAATTTTTATTTAATCTGTATTCCCCTGTTTCATCTGCACATCCATCCAGCACAATCTGCATCATTATTAGCCACATCAACTTGCTAAAAAAAAAAGAGAGAGAGAGAGAGAGCGAGTAAAAAGTAAGACATCTGTGTTATAGCATTAATATATTCAAAGGTTTTTACTTTCATCTTGCAGGCATTAACAGTGTGTAAATGCAATGTAAGCGCAACCTACAACAGCACGAAGTTAGCAGAAGGAAAAAGGACTCAGGAGCCTAGCAAAAGAAGGGAGCCTACAAAACAAAGCAAACAAGGGAAAAATAAAAGGTATGTGTGTGTGGAGGGGACAACCAGGTTAGGAATGATGTAAAAAGCAGAGTTTTATCAAGAAATCAAGTATTTTGCCTATTGCTCTCGCAGAGCCTTCTAATTGCCAGCACAGTTTCTAAGGCACTGAGGCAACCCTCAAGCAGTGTGCTGAAGGTGTGTTTGTGCGGCTATGCCCTCTGGCTTGGCTGCCAGCCTATTTCCTTAGATCAGAGCCAGAAGGCAGACTGTTTTCGAATACCGATCACCTCACCCGGACCTAATCCTTTGAGTTCTCTTTGGCATCTATTCCTTCTGCCAGTTTCCTCTTCTGTTCCTCTCTTTTCTTCTGAAGTTGACAACAAAGACATCCTCAGGGTCCTCCTTGATGTAAGACCACTCTTGATGTTATTACAGTGTGTTTTTTTTTTTTTTTTGTAACCTAAAGTTGTGCTACTTTTATATTCAGCTAGCACAATATTTGCACACCAGAAGATAAAGAAAATGTGAATATGTTATCCGGAGTGATAGTTCCTTTTTAATTTGTGCCCCTCAGTGTTTTTTTGATGTAAACCCCTTTCCTTTCCCTGGCCCTCATCTCCATACCTGATCAAGAACCCAAAGGTCTCTCTTTAGAGACGATGTTACTTCTATACCTTAAATTGGCCTGACCTGCCAGTTTTAATTTTAAAAATATGGCTGTATGCGATATGGATGAATATGGAATTTCTATGAAGCACAAAACTTTTGAACGGTTCCTGTCCTCTGTGATAGTGGGTTTTTAAAGGGAAATCTCCAAAGAGCTAATTAGTAGACAAGTAGAGCTCAGGCTGAACAAAGCTGAAAAGATAGCAGATAACTAAAAGGACCTGGCCATAGCTGACAAAAATCAAAGCCCTGACAGAGAGCTGGCAGTAACCTTGGGCTGCTAACTGACAGAGACAATAAAAAAAAAAACCCTCTGAACCTGGCGGAGAGTGACAGCCCCACTAGAGATTCTCGGAAGAGAACGGGACCTCCACCACAAGGAAGCAGGAATCTTCCAGCAGGCAGAACCCGAGGCTCTTGCTGCCCATCTCAGCTCCAAAAGATGTGAACTGCCTCCGTTCCCATCGCCCCTGATGGAGGAGAGAGAGAGGAGGCCCAGGAGCTTTTGAAAGTTGCTCAGAAAGTTTCAGGCTGGCCTTGAACTTGAAGGTGGAGTCGTGGGAAGGAAGAATGGGGTGGGGGGACAGCCTGAGATAGAGAAAGAGCCCCCTAACTGCCCTCTGGTTGTTGCCTGGGGCTCAGGCAGATGAGCGGTGAATAAGGGCTGAGGGGAAGTGCTGGCTGGGAAAAGCCAATTCAGGCCAGGACTTAACGAGCCCAACAACCAACGAAATCCAGTCAGAAATACAATGAATGACTCTTGAAAGCAACTTGAGGCATGCCAGGGTAAAAAAGAAAGTGGGGATCAAGGACAAAAGTCATGGCAAGGGCAAGAGTCCTTCTATGTTAGAACACAGAATTGATAAGAAGGGTGTGGATCAGACAGCTGCAATTTCAAACCCCTAGAAGTGAGAAATAACACAAAAATGATGATCTTTTTAAAACCCTCTTTAATTCGCTAAGAAGAGAGGAAGCTCTGATAGGTTTGTTAGTTTTTAGGCACTAATGAACCCGCTTCTAAGTTCCAAAGGGTGTAAAGGATGGTAAGAAAGGATGCATCTGTTAACTGAGTGATCTGAAAATCTCTCTCTGCATTCATGAGATTCCACGATGTATTTCTAGGCGTTCAAATAATTTCTATTTAGGGAAGAAGCCAAGCCCTAACAAAGTGCTACAGCTACGAGGAGGTAGAAAACTTGAAAGCAAGCACTTAAAAAGCATTCTGCTTTGAAACCCAAATGCTAATAACATACATTAGGTGATTTTCATTATCCCTAAAGAAGGTCTTAGTTCCAGACAAGGTCTTCTGGTTCTGTATTTATTCCTTTCTGAGATGCTGAACTCTGAATCCGTTGCAGCCCTTGAAGACACAACCAGTGCTTGCAAACCCCAGGGACCTCATCTCAGAGGCAACAAGCAGACCAGGTGAAAGCTTTAGAAGGATAAACCCGAGGGATGTTTTTAAAAGACAGGCATGTATTTAAAAAAAAAAAAGGCATATAAAAATGCTTACATTCAGGGAAAATGCATCTCAGTTATCTTGTTCAGACTCCAGTGTCTGCCATCATATACTTCAAAATGTTTATCATATTGATATAATTATATTTTTATGGTAAATATGATTATATGTACCATTCATCTTAAGTGTGTCTTTGAATCCTCCCTAAACTGCAGTCATATTTCCACGAAGAATACATTGGCCGAGTTAAGAAGCTTGGCTTGGCTCAGAATGAGTCTGATCTCAGACGTTTGTTGGAATCTGAGCAATACTGACAGATAACTGAGAAAGGTCTTCCTGAGTCAAGCAAATATTTGAAGACTTGGCTCATGGAAAATCTGCCCTGTATTAAACTTGGAGTAAAGAGGAATTTTTCTCTTTTGATTTGAATTTGAGATTCAATATCAAGTTTGAAAAATAAATGTATAGCAGAACATGGTGCTTTTTAAAATGGATCTGCTCCTATTTAGAGGTGAGAGCATAGTCTCTAAAACAAGCTTTTAAAAAAATAATTTATAAAAAAAAGGCAAGTAACTTAGAAGCTTTATAAAGCACAGCCTGGCAAAATGGGTTTTGTGGTCTCCTTAATTCATACTTGCAAGAAAAGTTGAGGGTTCTCCATTTCATATTTAATAATTTAGGCATGATGGAACATGTAGTGAGTTATTTTCTCTAGGAATGGAAATAGATTTTTGGTGAGCCATTGTTAGGGCTAAGCTAAACCTCTTCATCCCAGACCATAGCACATATTTGAGGTGTCTGCAGGGTTCAGAATAATTATAGGGAGAATCTGAAAGGATTTTGCTCTGTGGCTGTACAGATGAGGTTCCCAAGGCCCAGACGGGTTAGGAAATTGAAGCCACGTGTTAAGCTGCACAGTGGCTAAGCAGAAATTTCCACCATTTCGTCATTGAGACACATGAACTATACTGCTTTAGCCTCATCTAGCTTGCTGGTCTGCTTTGGTGTTAATCAATGACTGCTTTTTAAAAATGATAGATAAAATAAAAATAAACTGTCCAAATATAATGGCCTTAATGACCATGTCAAGGTAGTGTTCTCTTATTGCTGAAGTCCGCCCCTTACCTTTCTCTCCTGAAAGTACCTCTCTTGCCCTCTTAGTCTGCGTGGGCTGCTGTAACAAAATGTCACAATGTGGGTGCCTTAAACAGCAGACCTTTATTTCTCTGTTCTGAGGTCTGGAAATTCTCCAGTGCAGGGTGCCAGCCTGGCCAGGTTCTTGGGGAGGGTGTCCTGGCTGCTGTCCTGCAGTGGCCTCACCTGGGGGACAGAGAACAAGCTTTCTGGTTTCTGCTTATAAGGATACTCATTCCATGGGGAGGGTTCTTTGCTCACGACCTCAGCTAATGCTAATCACTCCCAAAGGCCCTACTTCCAAATACCATCACATTGGGGATTAGGGTTTTAACATGAATTTAGGGGAGGACACAAACATACAGTTCATAACACTTGCTATTGTTTGTGGTTCTTGTTTTTATTTATCTTCCTAAGATGTGTCCATTTGAGAAAACACGTCAGTTATTGATTTTTCGCCTCTAGCATGTAAGGGGTGCCTGGCACATAGATATAATTTTATTGGGCATGCAGAAGGTGTTCAATAATAATTTTTGAATATGTGGATGAACCAGTTTTCAGTTCTTAGTTGAAAATCAGAGAGTGGCTCACCTGATTTTTTAAAAATAACTCTCCTTATGAATCTTAGAACTCAAGAAAATGTCCCTAACAGGCTCCCTGCTTCCTCTCTCAACTTATGCCTTGCTGATCACCCATCTTACTAATTGAAACCTCTTCTAAGATGGGTTGACTGATGCAAATGCTGAAAGTTCTTCCTCTCTGAAAGTGAGTGCTCGTGCATTTAAGTGGTTTTTTCCTTTGTGGCTCGCTGTGACAAAACCTTGATGTATGTCACAGCAAAATGGAAGAAAGAGTGGGACCACACTATCACATAGGCACCAATTATATATGCCTCATTTACATCATATTTACATAATATTTCCTTTTTTTCTCTGAATTTCTTTAGTGGGAAATCTTCAATGAATTCTTCAAATTCTTCAATGGCTGTAAATAGATGCTTTCCGTTCTTTTTCAGTCATCCAACTCAGCTTTTTTAAAACAGTCTCTGTGGCAGGACTTATGTACAACATAAAATTATACAAATACAATATTTTCCCAGTCCTCACACACTGCAATGAACTCTTCTCAGCATTGACTTTCTTTTCCTTTTCCTTTTAGCTTAGAGAACAAAAAACAATTTCTATAGAACAATATGGCTTAAAAAAATAGGTTGGCCTGAATAGTAAAAGTTTTGCAGCTACCCTATGATAATTTCAATATCCTTCAGGGAAATTCTCAAAAGATATCAATGTTAAATGCCAAAACATCTCTTAAAAATGACAGAAAGAACATTCAATATCATTATGTTAATATGGAGTGTCAGCCTTCACTCTAAGTAGTCAATGTAACCGTGGCCCATTATTTTCATGGTAGAGGCATAATCTTTCTTTCTTTCTCTCTCTCCTTTCCTTCCTTCCATCTCAATATATCATTTGAAAGTATGGAAAAATCATTTTGAGATCTTTTAAATACATTTATTAATATAATTTTCTTTGTTCCTTTTTTTTAAGTCCATGTATTTCAGGCTATGTTATACCAATTATTAAATTGCATTTAAAGATTATTTATAAGCTTAAATTTCCTATATTACTGATTGACTTTGGGGTAAGGATTCTTGATGGGAACTTTTTTCTGTGTGCATTTTAATGTGAATGCTCCTACATTTCTACAAATTGAATAAGTCACAAGGCAGTTATCTATAAAGTTGACGCTACTAAGAAAACTAAGACCTGTGGTTCTTAGAATAACTTTTGCTAGCTATTAAAAAAATAATTTATTTATTTTTATGATGGATGGTATGTTTTTTCCTACATATGGAGAATTAATGTAGAGAATACTTTATGATCATTTTTTATTTAATTTTATAAGGTTCTGCCTCATGAAACAGTTTAAATAAATTAAAGGTCTTGAATATAAATTGAGTCTACATAATCAGATTAACTTGACAAAACTAGCTGAATAAAGCAGTTACGCTCAGAACAACAAGCTGAATTCAAACAAATGCTATTGATAAAAGGACTCTGTTTAATGAACCCTGTTTAACGAACTCTGTTTCATGTGTTTGTGTGTGTGTGTATGTGTATACACATATCCACACATAAGTACAAATATGCATATGGAAGAGGTAAATAATCTCTAACTCCCAAAATAGTTCTTCAGAGTACATCACTTCTGAACACACAGCTCCAGGATGATCTGAACACACAGCTCCAGGATGATCTGAACGCACAGCTCCAGTATGTGTGGAACAGTCTGAAAGGCCATGGTATAGCACAACGTGTAGAACAGCCTGGGAACGCCTATTCAACAAGAATAGTGAACGTTCACAGTGAAAATTTGAGTATATCCTCTTAGCCAAATTTTACCTGTACAATATGAAAAATATATAATTGTGCTTATGACATGGTTTTTACTGCCCTTTATCATCTAAAATATGATTTATTAAGTTTCTACTTCTCTTTGTAGCTGGGTGGGATAAGAATGAAGTTTATAAACTGATGAGCTATTTATATCTTATCCTTATCTAACTCACTGCGGCTTTGCAGGTGTCTCCTTTCCTTGGTTATTTGTAAAACAATGATTCCATTTAGAGATGAGAAATAGCATACACTCACAAAATACAAGGTGGTGTAGACTACTGCCTGTAATGATTAGATGAGATGCCCCCCAAGCTTTCCCACTTCTCAAATACTTGAACCATCATAAATAGAATCTATGGAAGACCTCCAGTCAGTGGCTCCAAATCATGATGGTATTTAAAGTTAGAACTGTACTCTGAGAACTCCACTTTGTATATATGTGGTAACAGTTTTCATCTTAACGTTCTTCCACTAGTGCTTGTTGATGATTTTCCCTCCCAATTTTATAGTTGGTGAAAGTAGACAGTGTGTTAAGTCAAGCTTTAGAGTTAAATGCATGATTTCCCAAGTCCCTGTTTATCCATGAGACCCATACTCATGATGCAGTTGCCTCTCTGAACATACTGATGAGAAGTACACTGTCTCTTCTTTTTCGTAAATAGTCACAGAATAATATTTAATGTTAAATTTTAAAAATTAAAAATAAAATAGCTTTCCAGTATAATAGCCTTTTAGTATAATGACTTCAGAGTCATTTTTTTTTAGATGAAGATCAATGTACCATGGTTTTCTCTAGATAATGCTTTTTTTATGTTTTATCATCAAATCAAATGATGCATATATCACAGAACTGACTAAATGCTCACAGTAGTACCAACAATGGGTGCACTCAGCACTAGATTGAAAGCATTGTAAAAGCCAGCAGCTGTTCTATGTAAGGGGCCAATTATGCATGATGAGTGTCTAATTTGAGAACAACACAAAGCTCATTTCATCCAAACAGCACAAGATTGATGTGACATACTCAGTGTATCTCTTATGGATTTTTTGATTGACCTCACTAAGATGAGGAGTAAATGAATGCCACTCCCTACTCGTGGCTCAGAAACCAGGGAAAGGGGGGTATATTTTCCTCTGGAATGACTTCTGACTTGTTCATGCTGCTGAATGATTGATTCTAAGTACCTTACTATTTAAATAGGAACTTCTTGGCTCAGTACTGAGATGCTGTACATTGAAACAGAAGGCCTGTGACGCCTTTCCTCAATACCTCTGCAAAATACAAAGGTACTCGGTGGGGTACGCTCATTGATGAATTCAGATAATCAACCACAAACTTTCCCTTTAATGACTTATCTCGTATTTATGAAATATCATGGTTAAAGTCTATCTAATAAAATAAATATTTTAAGCCTGACTAAATAGAAACATTACTGATCCTGCTGCCTTCTTTAAATCTCATAAATTATTTCAAAGCAGCAGCGGCAGCTATTTGTACTTGACTTCTCATCCTCTGAGGCAGGCCTCTAGGAGTCATATACCACCTCAGAATCCAGAGGTCGATATATGCTATGCTGTCCTCTGTTGAACATTTCCATTTTGTTTATCACACTATCTCAAATGTCTAAACCAGGGCCTGGCACATAGCTGGCAATCGAATGTTTTTGGTGAAGAAAACATGAATGGGTGGAAATAGAGCAATTCTGGCCATGCAGTTCCTTTGAGTTCTAATGACACGGCTAGGTAGTTGGGTAGACAATTTCCATTTTTTGTCACTATTTTTTGCCTTCTACAGGAAATATAGCATCATATATCATGCATGGTGAGGTGATACCCTTAGAGGGTTGAATCATTCAGATGATGTGCTATCATCAGGTAAGTGATAAGACCATTTGGAGGAAAGAATACATGTTTTTGAAGCAAACAGACTTAGGCTTATATCCTAAGATATTTCAACTCTCAGCCCCTGTGGTCCCTTACCTTAAAATATTCACGGTGAAAATTTTCTTAGAAAATGAATGTACACTGTAGCATCACACCTGATATATGGTAGGTTGGGATTACATATCATCTTCTCTCTCCTTTCTAACTGTTTGTAGGTGATTGTTACATGGAGAATTTGAGGGAAAGAATTAAGAATGCATTAAAATATTAACCTTTCTTTTAACTTCACTGTAACCTGTGAATGATGCATCATTCTGTTTCCACTTACAGCTCTGGACAGTCTGTCCTTTGCTTGTTTGATCTGGTCTCTTTACAAAACACAGAACCTGGCTCTTGCCTCCAACGGACTCATCAACCAAATGAAGCATAGACATATAGACATAGATTTTCAAGAAGAAGACAAACAGTTACTTAAAGGAAATCAACACGAAACTCAGCTAGCCATATTAAACACTTAATAAATCCACCTGAGCTGCACTCATTCTCCTCTTGACAGGATAATTGCAGGGGTGAGTCGTCAGGCTGGAGAGTGAAGTGATCACGCAGATGGCGGGAGGGGGTAAGACAGGTGTTTGAGCAGACTCACTAGTCTGTCCAAGTCAATGATTTTCAATATATTGTTTTGCCCCACAAGCTCCATTTTTTTAATTCATATTGGTTCTGCAGATGACCACTGAGTAAACAGATACAAATGACAATAGAGTGTATTTAAACATTAAACATGACATCAACATGAGCTGATCTAACCACTGAAAATGTACATGGCGTACAAATATTAAACATGACATTGACATGGGCTGATTCAAACCATGGAAAATGTACACGGTGTGCTTTTGTGATGAGAGGTTCTTAGTGTTTAATGCCGTCATTGAGCATGGATTCTGAAAGCTACAAGAAGGTTTGGCTGTCAGAAGAGAACCACCAAATCCTAATCACCAATCATAATTCACAATTATTTGATCACTTATTGTTGTTGTTTTTAAGTCACTAAGTCATGTCCAACTCTTTGCCACCCCATGGACTGCAGTCCTTCTCTGCCCTTCAATATCTCCCGGAGTTTGCTCAAACTCATGTCCATTGAATCAGTGATGCCATCCAGCCATCTCATCCTCAGTCACCCCCTTCTCCTTCTGCCCTCAGTCTTTCCCAGCATCAGGTTCTTTTCTAATAAACTGGCTTTTCACATCAGGTGGCCAAAGTATTGGAGCTTCAGCTTCAGCATCAGTCCTTCTAGTGAATATTCAGGGTTTATTTCCTTTAGGATTGATTGGTTTGATCTCCTTGCTGTCCAAGGAATTCTCAAGAGCCTTCTCCAGCACCACATTTCAAAAGCATCAGTTCTTCTGCACTCAGCATTTATGGTCCAATTCTTACATTGATACATGACTACTAGAAAAAACATAGCTAGCTTTCACTATATAGACCTTTGTCAACAAAGTGATGTCTCTGGTTTTTGATACACTGTCTAGGTTTGTCATAGCTTTTCTTCCAAGGAACAAGCCTCTTTTGACTTCTGGCTGCAGTCACCATCTGCAGTGAATTTGGAGTCCAAGAATATAAAACCTGCCACTCTTTCTACTTTTTTGCCATCTATTTGCCATGAAATGATGGAACCAGATGCCATGATCTTAGTTTTTTGAATGTTGAGTTTTAAGCCAGCTTTTTCACTCTCCTCTTTCACTTTCGTCAAGAGGCTTTTTAGTTCCTCTTTGCTTTCTGCCATTAGTGAGGTATCGTCTGCATATCTGAGGTTGCTGATATTTCTCCCAGCAATCTTGATTGTAGCTTGTAACTCATTCAGCCCAGCACTTATGTTGGAGTTAAAAATGTATTGTCTGCCCAAGTCCTCATCGACACTAGAAAGGAACAAGCATGTGTAGTAGTCCAGCTGGTCAGTAGCTTTCAAGCACTATCTGGGGACATGGGAGGACAACTGAAAGCTGCCTTAGATTGAATCTGGCCCTTCTGGAGAGACCTCCCCAACCCAGTTGGCAACATTAGGTCAAAAGTCCTTGAGGACCCTGAGCTATTAGAAATCAGTTATTACACTAAGAAGCACAGATTTTTTAAAATTGAAATATAGTTAATTTACAATGTTGTTAGTTTTAGGGATACTGCAAGGTGATTCAGTTATACGTGCTGTGCTCGGTCATTTAGTCATTTCTGACCCTTTACAATCCCATAGTAGCCCGCCAGGCTCCTCTGTCCGTGGAATTTTTCAAGGAAGAATACTTGAGTGGGTTGTCATTTTCAGCTCCAGGGGATCTTCCCAACCCAGAAATTGAATCCATGTCTCTTTGGCAGGCAGATTCCTTACCACTGTGCCACCTGGAAAACCTTGATTCAGTGATATATGTGTGTGTGTGTGTGTGTGCATATATATATATATATATATATATGTATAATTTTATAGATTCTTTTCCATTATAGCTTATTATAATATATATATATTCTTTTATAGATTCTATTCCATTACAATATATTGAGAGATGTTAAGTATAGTTCCCTGTGCTATATAGTGGGATCCTTATTGGTTACCTATAATATTTTATATATAGTAGTGTGTATATGCTAATCCAAAACTCCTAATTTATCCTTCCCTATCTTTCCTCTTTGATAACCATAAGTTGTTTTCTACATCTATGAGCTGATTTCTGTTTGTAAGTTCATTTGTATCGTTTTTTCAGATTCCACACATAAACAATATATATAATATGATACCTGTGTTCCTCTGACTTACTTGACTTTGTATGATAATCTCTGGATCCATCCATGTTACTGCAAATGGCAGTATTTTATTCCTTTTAATGACTGAGTAATAGTCCATTGTACATATAGGTACCACACCTTCTTTATCCATTCATCTGTCAATAGATACTTAGGTTAGAAGCACAGATTTTTGGATGCTGTTGTTTCAGAATAAAGCACGAGGGACTGGTGACCGGAATGAAAGAAGATGTGCAACTCACACACCAGGGGAGGCTAACAGGAGACTCGCTGCAAAGAAAGTGGAATCACGAAAGTAGAGAACCAAGGATATTGTCCTCTTTATCTCATACAGTGTGCTGGCAAGGCTTCTCTTTTCTCCAGTTACCTTCTTCCCTTCAGCCAGATTCCACCTCAACTAAAAAGCACTGCAACTTAATAAGATTAAATGCAACACCTAGATGTATCATACATTGTATAAGCCATGAGAATTATAAATGAACAGTGTGCATTTTATTTACTATCAAGCCTTTCTCACCTTGGGCACTGACAGCTGGCTCCTCTGCGTCTTAATGCATTTGCATCTTGTTCTCTGCACCCTCCCTTTCTCTGTTGGGTGGTCTCAGTCAAACTGGTGGGATCCTCTTCATTTCATCCTTGTCTTGCTACGCTGTTCTCCTGCTCTCTGCTCTTTCCTTGCCTTTTCTCCTTTTTCCCTCCTTATTTTGCAGCTCTCTCTCTTGTTCTTGTGTTTCCCTTCAGCCTGGCCTGCCCTTTCTCTCCTGCTGCTGCACCCTGTGCTGATTTCTGGTCCTCTCCTGCTCTGTCCTCTTTCTTCTTCTCTGTCTTCACTCATGGTTTCTCTCAGGAAACTCTGCTACTTTGCGAAGGAGAGAAGGAAGCGAAATTCCAAATTTACCCCATTGGGAATGAAGCTTGTGTTTCTAACACAGTCAAGAGAAGAAACTGCTTGGATGAGAGAGCCACAGTCCTACTTCCAGGAAGCAAAAACAAGCTATTGAGTTGGCCAAGAAGTACACATGGATTTTAAAAGTTAGTATGGGTCTTTCTGTAAGATCTTAATATAAACTTTTTGGCCAACCCAATATGCTGACCAGGGATTTTCCAGGGTCCATCAGCACATTTTTCCTTCAAGAAGTTAGCCTTGTTCTACCACTAAATCTCCTTTGGATGAAGGTTTTCCCTTCTTCTTTGCTTTCTTCATTACCAGATAGGGGGAAATTATTAGCATATTTTTTGATAAACTAATATGATCACACATACAGCAAACTGAAACAACCACAGAGTCACATGAGATCAGGGTTTTTAGAACTTAGAATGAAAAGGATGCTAGAAAAGTTTGAACAGCATGTTAGCTGGCAAGAGTAATTAGATACCACCTACCAAGAAGGAGGCTTTAGGGCACTTCAGTTAAGGAGAGGTTTCATTTTGGTGGGATGGAGAGGAGAGGACAGAGTGAAGGGAGTGAAGAATGACTCAGCTGTCCTCAGGGTCTCTGGGAAGAAGATATCAGGAGAGAAGTGTGTCACCATGATTCAGGGAAAAGATTATAAGTGGTATCCACTTTCTCTCTGGGCATGGTTTTGGACAAATGGGGCCACTAGACCAGGTATGTGCAGCTTTGACAATGGAGACTGTGTCCGCCCACCTGTGAATTTTAGCTCTCATTTCCCAAAGTCACAGAAAAAGGAATTTGAAGGCTTGAAGTCATTTATGTATTCGTGCATTTAACAAATGATTGTTAGGGCTTTACTGAGTGCTCTACACTAGCTTTAATTTTTTGGCCGTGCCACACGGCATATGGAATTTTAGTTCCCCAACCAGAGACTGAGCCTGTGTCCCTCCACTGGAAGCAGGATTCTTAACCACTGGACTGCTAGGAAAGTCCCTCGGCGCTGTTCTTGACAAGGAGACTACACAGTAAACTAAACAAAATTTCTGTCTTTAAGGAGCTTGTGCTGCAGTGAAGGAGACAGATAACAAATCCCTAAACAAATAAATGAGCCACTACAGCTATCACTGCCATTGTCATTACGACCGTTGCCATTCCTGAACTGCAGTGGGTGGCCGTTCCCTCCTCCAGGGGTCTTCCCAACCCAGGGATCGAACCCAGGTCTCTCGCGTTGCAGACGGATTCTCTACCAGCTGAGCCACAAGATAAGTCCACTAGTAATGATTATCAACCCTTATCTGATGCTTGCAATTGGCCAAGCACGGCTCTGATTCTTTTACATAGATTAACTCTCTTAATTCCCATAACTTTCTTCTAAAGTAGGTGCTAAAATAATACCATTTTTACAGATGAAGCATAAACAGATTAAGTATTTGTGGTATGAAGGTCTTCTGGCCAGAGTGGAAGGGTAACATAATGTCAGTGGTGAATATGATGAATAAAAAGTCAATGCCTGCTATCTACAGATCTGGCAGATGGAAGTAACAGAATATAGAGAGTAACAGCATAACATTTGGAATATGAGATCTTAGGCCAGTGTTCTGTACCTGAGCCCTGTGATTTTTGGCAAAAAAGTATTGTTTATTTAGAACTTCAGATTTCTCGTATGTTAAATGAGGATAAGGAAACCTAGTTAGTGGGGTTTCTGCAAGCATAAAATAAGATTGTACAATGATCAAACAGCACTTAGCACAGACATAACAGTCAGTATATACATAAAAATTTAAAAATGGGGAGAAACCAAGTGAAGAGAAAGCAAATGGCTTGTGGCTGAATATATCTGGGTCAGGAAATAATTTTGTTTCCTTAAGGAACACCAAAAAAAAAGATGTCCTTTTCATCATAGGGGACTGGAATGCAAAAGTAGAAAGTCAAGAGATACCTGGAATAACAGGCAAGTTTGGCCTTGGAGTACAGAATGAAGCAGGGCAAAGGCCAACAGAGTTTTGCCAAGAGAGTACACTGGTCATGGCAAACACCCTCTTCCAATAATGCAAGAGATGACTCTCCACATGGATATCACCAGACAGCCAATACCAAAATCTGATTGATTATATTTTTTGCAGCCAAAGATGGAGAAGCTCTGTACAACCTGCGAAAACAAGACTGGGAGCTAACTGTGGCTCAAATCATGAACTCCTTATTGCAAAATTCAGACTTAAATTGAAGAAACTAGGGAAAACCACTAGACCATTCAGGTATGACCTAAATAAAATCCCTTATGATTATACAGTGGAAGTGACAAATAGGTTCAAGGGATTAGATCTGATAGAGAGTGCCTGAAGAACTATGGACAGAAGTTTCTTAACATTGTATAGAAGGTGGTGATTAAAAAAAATCCCAAAGAAGAAGAAAGGCAAAAAGGCAAAATGGTTGTCTGAGGAGGCTTTACTTTGTAACTGAGAAAAGAAGAGAAGCAAAAGGAAAAGGAGTAAAGGAAAGACATACTCCTCTGAATGCAGAGTTCCAAAGAATAGCAAGGAGAGATAAGAAAGCCTTCCTCAGTGATCAGTGCAAAGAAATGTAGGGAAACAATAGAGTGGGAAAGACTAGAGATATCTTCAAGAAAATCAGAGATACCAAGGGAATATTTCATGCAAAGACAGGCTCAATAAAGGACAGAAATGGTATGGACCTAACAGAAGAAAAAGATATTAAGAAGAGGTGGCAAGAATACACAGAAAATCTATACTAAAAAGATATTTATGACCCAGATAACCATTATGGTGTGATCACTCACCTAGAGCCAGACATCCTGGAGTGCGAAGTCAAGTGGGCCTTAAGAAGCATCACTAAGAACAAAGCTAGAAGAGGTGATGGAATTCCAATTGAGCTATTTCAAATGCTAAACAGTGATGCTGTGAAAGTGCTGCACTCTATATGCTGGCAAATTTGGAAAACTCAACAGTGGCCATTGGACTGGAAAAGGTCAGCTTTCATTCCAGTTGCAAAGAAAACCAATGCCAAAGAATGTTCAAACTACTCCACAACTCCATGCATTTCACATGCTAGCCTAGTAATGTAACACTCAAAATTCTCCAAGCTAGTCTTCAGCCAAGAAGTTGAACCAAGAACTTCTAGATATTCCAGCTGGATTTAGAAAAGGAAGAAGAACCAGAGAGCAAATTGCCAACATCCATTGGACCATAGAAAAAGCAAGAGAATTCCAGAAAAACATCTACTTCTGCTTCATTGACTAAGCTAAAGAATGTGGATCACAACAAACAAACTGTGGAAAATTCTTAAAGAGATGGGAATACTAGATCGTCTTACCTGCCTCCTGGAAAATCGGTATGCAGGCCAAGAAGCAGCAGTTAGAACAGGACATGAAACAAAGGACTGGTTCCAAATTGGGAAAGGAGTATGTTGAAGCTATATATTGTCACCTTGCTTATTTAACTTATATGCAGAGTACATCATGTTACATGCTAGACTGGATGAAGCACAAGCTAGAATCAGGATTGTAGGAAGAAATATCAATAACCTCAGTTATGCAGCTGATACCACTCTTATGTCAGAAAGCAAAGAGGAACTAAAGAGCCTCTTGATGAATGTTAAAAAGGAGAGTAGAAAAGCTTGCTTAAAACTCAACACTCAAAAAATGGAGATCATGTCATCTGGTCCCATCACTTTATGCAAATAGAAGGGGAAACAATGGAAACGGTGACAGACGTCATTTTCTTGGGCTCCAAAATCACTGCAGATGTTGACTGCAGCCTTGAAATTAAAAGATGCTTGCTTCTTGGAAGAAAAGCTATACCAAGCTAGATAGAATATTCAAAAGCAGAGACATTACTGTACTGACAAAGGTCTGTCTAGTCAAGGCTATGGTTTTCCCAGTAGTCACGTATGGATGTGAGAGTTGGACCATAAAGAAATCTGAGCACCAAAGAATTGATGCTTTTGAACTGTGGTGTTGGAGAAGACTCTTGAGAGTCCCTTGGACTGCAGGGAGATCTAACCAGTCAATCCTAAAGGAGATCAGTCCTGAATATTCATTGGAAGGACTGATGCTAAAGCTGAAGCTCCAATACTTTGGCCACCAGATGTGAAGAACTGACTCCTTTGAAAAGACCTTGATGCTGGAAAAGATTGAAGGCGGCAGGAAGGGGTGACAGAGGATGAGATGGTTGGATGGCATCACTACTCGATGGACATGAGTTCGAGCAAGCTCTGGGAGTTGATGATGGACAGGGAGGACTGGCATGCTGCAGTCTATGAGATTGCAAAGAATCAGACACAACTGAGTGACTGAAATGACTGACTGACTAAAGGATTAAGTCAGAAGACTAAGAAGAAACAGAGGAGATTCAGATCTTTCTGAGGGAAATGAACTCTAAAATGATGGTCATTTCTGGAAGAGGAAATAAAGGTGAGCTGCCTCTGAGGAGCTCAAGCTGTCTAGAAGAGAGCATCAGATCTCTAAATAGGGGTTGAACCTGGGCCTCCTGCATTCAGAACACAGAGTCTTAGCCACTGGACCACCAGGGAAGTCCCTAAGAATTTTATTAAAAAATAAACACAGTCTTTTAAGCCACCTGATTTTTTAGTGCATATGAGAAGTATACTAAGTGAAAAGTTTTAGGAGAAGAGTTCCCACATATTTTCATTAGCAACATTAACGTGCTTCAGTTAAACAGCTTCCCTAGTGGCTCAGATGGTAAAGCATCTGTCTGCAATGCAGGAGACCCGGGTTCAATCCCTGGGTTGGGAAGATCCCCTGGAGAAGGAAATGGAAGCCCACTCCAGTATTCTTGCCTGGAGAATCCCATGGACCACAGAGCCTAGTAGGCTACCATCCATGGGGTCGCAGAGTCGGACACGACTGAGCGGCTTCACTTTCACTTTCCTTTCTTTCAGTTAAATGACCAAGTATATGCAACTCTTTTTTTGGAACACCTAGAAAATGCTTGCAGGTGGCATGTGTCAGTAAGACCACCTGATCTAGCCTCCTTGGTCTACCAGATGTTCTGTGGGCACTTGTGAGCATTTTCTAAGTGAGTCAGATCTGGACCTCCCAGTTGCTTCTTGGCTTTTACTTTTTTAACTATAAAATTTATTTTGTCTCCAGCCTTTGTCTCCGTATTTTCTCTTGATTCAAATGCCTGACAATTTTTAGTGTAATTTTCTGACACAAATAATGTGGAATGACTAATCAGTCAAAGTCACCATTGCAGATTCAAACTGTATTAATTAATACAAATAATTCTTATGGTGCCCAGTAGATATGTGTAAGCCTGTTAATAGTCATCCACAGTGTGAGTGAGTGGCATTCGCCTCCTTTCTTTGAAAGACCCCGTCCTTTGAGTGTGAAGCCAGTGGGACATGTGGAGATCAACACTTTATCGAGTATAGTGATTCACTCTGAGGAGTTACAATAAGAGATTCAAAACAGAGACAACATACAAACAAGATTCTTAAGGCTTCAGGAAACTGACCTATAAACCAGAGAAGCTTTGAGTGGCGATGGGACTTAGTCTTTTTGAGAAAGACAAACATTAATAGCTCTAGACAGGACTGATGGACTCGTAGGCAACACCTGAGCAAAAGTGATCCCCTTTTTAGTATAAAACTCAGTTTCACACTAACTTTACAGGTTTTGTTTTTTTTTTTTTGCTGAGTTTCTAACATATCAAAAGTATCATCTTCTATTTGTCAAAAAGTAGAGTACAATCTGTGAAATATTATGAGTTTGGGGATTCAAAAACCAAAGCATTCACTTTCCTTTTCCCCTAAGTTGATTAGAGCCTACTCTCCATGAGGGCAGTTACCTGGGTCAGCTCTGCCTCTCTCCCCACCAAGGCTGATAGCGGGCTATGGAAGGGATGGTGAAGACACCCCATTCATAAGTTGTGGGTGTTATTATCTTCTACTTTTTGTGTGTCACTACATTCTTTCATTATTTCAACAATTATTTATTCAGAATCTGCTACGCCAGACACTGATGTAATCTATGGTTGACATGAACTCACCAAATCACAGTGGGTTTTTTCACTTTCTTATGTAATCCTTTCAAAGAGAAAAACTTACTGTGAAATACCCATACCTATCTTATCCTGTCCTATGAAGACATAGTCCTCTTAATATTTAAAACAATTACACAAAAATATAGAGAATTATCCTTTGCTAGAAACTCAGCGAAAAGTATTTGGAAAATCTAATGTGAAATTGACTTTTTTTTAAGGAACTGAAAGGCAATCATTTTTCTCAGATGTTGCCCACTAGAATTAGGGAGGCCAGATGTGAGTGTCCACCCTTTCTAGTCCTTGTTTATATTCACATGCTGCTCTCCTGCTGGAGGTGCATCTGCTTCTCTTCCAGGACTGAAAGGATGCTATTACGATGTGTGTGAGCATGCTCAGTTGGGTCCAACTCTTTGTGACCCCATAGTCACTACAGCCCACCAGGTTTCTCTGTTCAGGCCAGGAATACTGGAGTGGGTTGCATTTCCTACTGCAGGAGATCTTCCCGACCCACTGACTGAACCCATGTCTCTTGCGTCTCCTGCATTGGCTGGCAGATTCCCTACCACTGCACCAAAGTATTCTGAGGCAATGTGGAATAAAGGCCAGGAGCTCAGGTCTTAGAGGTACCCTTGATGGATTCCAAGCCCGATTCTCCACATGTGACTCTGAGACTCTGAGAAATTTGTGTGAACTACAGTTTGCTTAAATCTGTAATTCAGATTCTTCCTTATAAAGTAAAATTTCATCATACAATAATTATCTATTGTGCTCCTTCTCAGGGAAGGCTAATATTTTGGGGGCTACTGCGGATACAGCCATAAGCAAACTAGATAAGTCCCTACTGCCATGGAACTTATGTTTTGTATTTATTAATACAAATAAATATTAATATATACTGTCAAGAAGATAAGAGCAATGCAGAAAAATAAAGCATGGTAAGAGAATAAACAGTATTTAGATAGAGTCATCAGAACAATCTTCTCTTAGAAGATGATATTTGATCAGAGGTCTGAGTGATGTGAAGAATAAGTCATGCATATAACTGGTGCTTCTATGATAGAAAGGTGCAGGTGCAAAGGCCCTGAGGCTAACGCGTGCCTAAGATGATATTACTAATTAAATACAGTTGTTGGGAGGTTGAATGAGTTAATTCACTTAAGAACTTTAAATAGAGCCTATGTATAAATTTGCTATTGTTGTTGTTTACTTGCCAAGTAGTGTCTGACTCTTTTGCAACCCCATGGACTGTAGCCCACCAGGCTCCTCTGTCCATGGGGTTTCCTTCTTGATAAATGCTAGTTCTTAGTTTTGTAAGACAGCTGCATATATTCTGGCCCAGCTAGTGCAAGTCCCCACCTGGCTGGAGGCTACCCTGATGTTTGGGGACACTGCCACCTGCAGCTTCCTGCTGGAAAAACTAGCTGGTTCAGGTAACATTTTGAGAAGCTGGTGCTACATCTCATCTGAGGCTCACCCTTCTTCCTGTGTCTTGGTTTCTACTGGCGCGACATCCATCCAACTCCTCACATCAATTCCGCCTTCTGCTTTGTATAAGATTTCCATCACCAGTACTGCTGATGTTACCTGCCACACTCCAGTCCTCTCAACACCAGGGATCCAGGATGATTGTCTGTAAGGCAGATGCCTTCAGACCCAGATGACTGCCTCCAACTCATGTTACCCTGGGGCCAGTGTTTTTGTCAAATGGCTACCTCTCAGGTGGCTCTCGCAGTAAAGAGCCCTCTTGCCAATGCAGGCGACACAGGAGACGCAGGTTGGGAGATCCCCCGGAGGAGGAGTTGGTAGCCCACTCCAGGGTTCTTGCCTGGAGAATTCCACTGATGAGGGAACCTGGTGGGCTACAGTGCATGGGGTCACAAAGAGTCGTACACTACTGAGACAAACACACACCCTCTTTGAGCAATAATCCCATAGAAGAATAGAGACACCCAGTTATGATGGGGCTTATGAGACTACCCGCCTGCTCCAGGGGCGCTCTGCTGGTCTCATGCAAGAAAGAGGGACCGGCTCCTACAGAGCTGCCGCTGCTTCTGTGCACCCACCAATGGAGGCTTGTACCTGCTCCCACAGATTCATGACCTTTTGAAACACATCTGTTGAATTATTCGTGATTTGTCATTTTTAGAAAATCACACTTCTGGGTACCTACAATCTTGTCCATAGTTGGGAAAGTGACAAATGGTGAAAAAATGACCTCCTAGTCACACCTTGGTCTTGCTGTACAACGATGATGCTGTCCGGTGTACCTGGGTATTGGCGGAACTCACTTAAGAAGCACATATTCTATGACCTTCTGTTCCAGTACCCTTACATAATCCCCTAATGTGCTACCCCATGCATGCATGCTCAGTGGCTTGGTTGTGTCCGACTCTTTGTGACCCCATAGGCTGTTGGAGCCCACCAGGCTCCTCTGTCCATGGGATTCTCCAGGCAGGGATACTGGAGTGGGTTACCATTTCCTCTTCCAGAGAATCTTCCCCATCCGGGGTTTGCACTCACATCTCTTTCATCTCCTGCATTGGCAGGTGGATCTTTTACCACGGAGCCACCTGGGAAGCCTGCTATCGCATGGTCAATCACAATAACATCAGCTACAGCGGATATTGTCAGCCTATTACAAGTTAGATGTTATGCTAAGACTTTTCATCTGTTATCTCATTTCAACCTAACAACAATCCTATGTAAGCCAGGAACTCCATGCATTGGTGGGCTATGAGATTACATCTCCCATTTGTACCCAGGTCACAATCGTCTAAAGAAGCAGATGTCCAGCTTCTTTACCAGTATTCTTCCACGAGTTTCTTGGAACCCCAGGAGATTCCTCCCACCTCCAAACCTGGCTCTCTCTGCCATGTTGGTGTGGGGCTTGGCCACCCCTGGCGGTTTTGCCACTCTCCTTTTCTTGTCCCAAGGATTGTTTCACATAGGCCGCAGCTGTTGTTCCCTTTGGCACAGCTCTGTCTCAACTGTAGGCTCAGATGCCTCCCATATTTCCTTCTGTTGAGCTGTAATATTTTAGTCAGATTCATGATGGCTTTGGGGACCAGAATGGAATAATATATGGAAAACTTCAAACTGGAGGTATGATTGCTCTCCTTGGGCTCAAGACCCCCTGAGGCTCCTGAGACTCTGAGACCCAAGCCTCTACAATACAGTGATCTCCCAGCCCCTTTCATCCAGCATGTTGAGGAGGGCAACTCATGTTGGCAAGGAGACTTCCTTGCAAATGTGTCCTGTACTCTGATTCCAAATTTCTTCTTCAGTTCTAAAGAAGGACAGTTATATGGACAGTTATCCCCATTATCTGAAATGTAATCCATGCAAAATGAGAATTTTGCACTCCAGGATGAAGAACAACTTGGTCCCTATGTGCAAAGCCTTTCCCTAAGCCTTACCCTCCAAAGGCAATGCATGACACACAACAGCATCACAACATTCACTAATTTCTGAGTTACTTCCTGTTGACTCACCTCCATTTGAGATGTACCCAGAGACATCCAAATTGAGTTCCTGCATTCTCAGCCCAATCTGCCATAAACATGAGGCTGAGACTAGTGGCTATACTCCTTGGCACTTCCAGTCTCTGCTCCTAAACTTCACCATTCATATTATTCCAATGGAGTCCCAACACAGCCCTATGGAGTCAGCAGTATTGGTGTCCCTTTGGCACTTATTTTGCACAAACACTGATGAGCTTGGAACTATAATGAGGTCTATGTAACAGACAAGACATACCAGGTTTAGAAAGTGTAAATAACTCACCAATGTGGTGGACCCTTGTGCACATCCTGTGTTCGCCACGTTCCCTCATCCAATGCTACCCTCTTGGTCAAGGATAACCTACTATCCTTATGAACTCCTTGGCCATTTTGAGACAGCCTGGGACCTGGAACATAGGACCTTTTGCAGCAGTGCTTGCATCTGGACAGACATCTCTTCAAACATCAAAATAGAAAGAAACTATAAGGGACTAAAAATAACTGCATGCATGTGCAATCAGGCAAATTCTGGACAAATAGGTACAAAAAAATAAAAAACCCACATCAAAAAACCAGCTGCCACTTTTGAAGTGTCGGGAGCAAAAGCAGGGTACTGCACACAACCTCTGCACACAACACTACCTAAGGGGTGGACAAATCATCTAAACCAGCCCTCTGTCCTCATCCCTGGACACACCCCCTCACTCATTCCATATAAGTAACCAGCTTGGCACCCCCTGGAGAGCTAGCCAGGGAACCTGTTACTTGTTTTCATGTCCTCCTGTGGTCCCAGAAGCCCAAATAAAGCCTTGCCTGAATTTCCTATCTGGCCTTATCAATTTCTATGGATTGCCGAAGGCCAAGGATCCTGACTGTTATCAATTTCAGTAACTACCACTGTGTCCGGTTTGCTTTCTAGCTTTGGAGCAGCCTATAGAGTTATTCAAGCATGTCTCCAGGTCTACACCTCTGGACTAATCTCCAGATAAGGCAACTACTACTCTTTCAAAACATGCCACCCTGATTTATCGCTCATGGACAACACAGCCCTCCTGCCTCCATCCTGGGGTCGCTACAGAGACCTTTATGGCCTCCTCAATCCAGAGAGACCTTCCTTGTCTGCACTGCCATAAGTACTTCTTTGTAATTTTCTTAAACCACATAACACAGTGCTTTGTTATTTATTACAAAAGGTCTTTATTAATCACTGTGTATCATTGTGCTTTGTTCCCCTGTGCTTTTCATCTTTATATGTGTTGGATTCGTCTTCCATGTAAAACTAGAATTCCTTTGAAGGTAAAGACCATGTCTTAAATTTCCTTTATGTCTTCTTTGAAGAATTTAATATTATGCCAAGTTCATACAAAATGCTAAATGAATATTGGCTTGAAATATTGTTGACAATAGTTAACCCAAAAGAGGGAGCTGGTAGAGATAATTTATAATGTCCCTTAAAGTATGTGTTTTGCATTATTTTCCTACAGATAAAAAAATTCGTAAGTGCTGCAAGTTGTCCATGACCATTTTAGAAGCAAGTAGTAAAGCCTTTTTATCTTTATTTAAAATTTTTCAAAGTGATGAATCTTACAGTTCATAGAGAAATAGTGAAAGAGGAAGCATAAACATGGTTTTTAATAACTTGAAAAAAGTTACAATAGTTTCCTAAGGTTTCTAGGTAATAATTTCCACACATTAATTGCTAGGTAGTCTTATCTCAACATTTTCTAAAATGTCTCTGGATGTCTTAATCATCCACTTTGTAAAAATATATTAAGAACGTGAGCCTTGCAATTATATATAAAAAAGGAGTGTAGCATTTTGGTTTGATTTTGGTGACAGTATTTGATGAAGGCAAATGTCACTACCTCCTTTTGAAGCATTTCAGTTTAATGAAGTTCCTTTTAACAAGTACTTACTAAAATATTGAATAAAAGTTCAACTATCTTACTAGGTGGTTAGTGAAGCACTTCTCTTTCTACCTTTTTGGGAAATTGTGCTGCTTTCTGATTATAAATGATCTATATTTTGTCTTATTTCTTAATGTTTCTGGGGTCTACTGTTATGGAAAAGTTAAACCTCCTTCAAGAACATAAACATATAAAGCCAAAGATTATCTTGCCACGGGCCATCACTCTGCCCTTAAATAATATGAATTTGATCAAAATCAGATCTTGAAGTAGATGACATTCACTGGAAAGTTTGCATTCCTTTTCCTGTTTTCTTAAAATTCCCAGAAACTTGTTTATTTCCATAAAGAGCCCATTATCTTCCAAATGCATCAGCCTCCCGAAAGCTTTATTTAAATACCTCTGCCAAATGAAAGGCTTCTTTCATGCCATTTCAAGCCCTGAAGTACCAAAAGGGTAAATAACCTGAGTATCACTTTTGACTGACTTGACTTTGAAAGAGGCACAGGCTAGGTAAACAGTCACTCAGCCGCCAGACTCTTCCCGGCCTCTCTATACACCATCTGCTAATATTGGGAACAGTGATCAACACCTTAATTCACCGGATTAATGAGTTAGAGCCCACAGAAAAGGACAAAAACCCATAACTTTTCCACAAATTAGTTAAATGTCAAGGTTTTTAAAGGCCTAGTTAGCAAGTATATTAGATGAGATATGTCAGTTTCCCAATTTACGACTCTGACTTGTCTCTTGTGATTCCTTATAGCCTCTAGCCATTCTCCTCTTACCTGAGGCATTCTCTGGCAAAAACCTGATGCTTCCAGTCATTCTGCATTCTTGTGTTCCTTCAAAAATAATTGGACAGGCACCTTTCCATAAACAATCATCATTAGTTATATACGGTACACAGATCCGAACACCACACAAATAAGTTTCAATGGAATGTCTTGAGCCAAATAGTAGTAATTTGGTCTGTGTGTAACAGATGTGATTGACAGAGACTTAATGCACTTAGCACTTTTCCAGGAGGCTCTGCGCATCGGCTCCTTGATGCTCAGAAAGTCCTGCTCCCAGAAAAGTGACATAGACATTGACCATTGAGTTTGTTGCTATTCAATAGCCGGTCCGTTTCCAGACTCTATGATTAAAGTCATTATAGGAACTGTCAGCGGGGGAAAGAAATGAAAACTGTCACAAGAAGCAACTGTCTGAAATGCTCATGATTCCCATAATGTTTAACAGTTTGAAAGCAGGAAATTTTAAACTAATGACGATCAACCTAAATTAGAAGCTGCAAGCTTCAAATATTTTCTGCTAGGTAGATGAACCCCACATCCTCCCCCCTTTTTTTCTTTTAACCTTCTTGGGAAAATTCTGAAAAAAAAAATTAAAATAAACCTTTGTATCCATGGCTACAAATGAAGTTTACAACAAATATGAATTAACATGTTTCAAGGATCTGCTATTAGAAGCAGGCATATTCTACAGATAGATTGAGGAAATAAATGTTGAAACTGAACAAAATACTAGTACATTACTGGAAAGGTTTGAGTCATTATTGTCATATTCAAAGACCATGATAACTTCAATATTTGATAGGACACAATATTTCTAATTTGACAATGATCCTGAACATGTTTATAAGTTGCTAGCAGAGTTTTTTTCTGATATTAAAAATGGAAATTTCTGATGTAAAATATGAATTTGTTATGATTTTATAATATTCCACAGAGAGCTTTATGGACATTAAAATGATTTATCAGTTAAACACATTTTTGAACTGTATTCACTAAAAAATGGTTCTAAGAGTTTAATACCACTAGTAGTTTATCAGTGACTAGTTTAGCTCATTTTTTTACTGTACTTAGAAACAAATGGCATGTCTGAAAAACTGTCACAGACTGTAGGAGCTTGGAAGACAGGATAACTAATTATAATGTGGTATTCTGAACGAGATCCAAGACAGAAAAAAAGACATTAGGACAGACTAGTGAAACTTGAATAAAACTTAAGAGTTTAGCTGACCAGTATTTGTTCCTTAGTGACAAATGTGTGATAGCACTTAGAGTATGCCATGGGACTTACTTAAACTACAAAAATAATTTGTTATTTATCCAAAATTCCAGTTTAACTGCCTGTCCTGTACTTTATCAGCTAAATCTGGCAACCCAAATAGTAATGTAAGATAATAACATTAGAAGAAGCTAGGTGAAAGGTATACTGGAATTTTCTCTAATATCATTACAACTTTTCTATAAATCTAAAATTATTCTAAAATAAAGTGTATTTACATTTTTAAAGAGCAACGGGGAAACATATAGCCATGAAAGGCAATTTGCTTAATATTTTAGTTGGAGTATTTATATACCTAAGAAATATTAAAATCTGACACCAGCCAAAACTTTATTTTTTTTCAATATGTAAACAAGTTCACCCTTTAAAAAAATGTATGGTTTAACCCCATTTGTCAGTAAAAGGAGAGCCTAATAAAATAATGCTAACAGTAATATTCTATTTATTTTTCGTTCCTCACCTGCTATGCCCAGGTTTTGACATTAAGAATATTGTGTTTGATATTTTCTGCATTAAAAACCACTTCAGGCTTTGGTTCCATTTTACTCCCAGTCAGAAAGATCAGAAAAAGCTCAAGTCACACAGATAGATGAACCCCACATCCTCCCCCCTTTTTTTCTTTTAACCTTCTTGGGAAAATTCTGAAAAAAAAAATTAAAATAAACCTTTGTATCCATGGCTACAAATGAAGTTTACAACAAATATGAATTAACATGTTTCAAGGATCTGCTATTAGAAGCAGGCATATTCTACAGATAGATTGAGGAAATAAATGTTGAAACTGAACAAAATACTAGTACATTACTGGAAAGGTTTGAGTCATTATTGTCATATTCAAAGACCATGATAACTTCAATATTTGATAGGACACAATATTTCTAATTTGACAATGATCCTGAACATGTTTATAAGTTGCTAGCAGAGTTTTTTTCTGATATTAAAAATGGAAATTTCTGATGTAAAATATGAATTTGTTATGATTTTATAATATTCCACAGAGAGCTTTATGGACATTAAAATGATTTATCAGTTAAACACATTTTTGAACTGTATTCACTAAAAAATGGTTCTAAGAGTTTAATACCACTAGTAGTTTATCAGTGACTAGTTTAGCTCATTTTTTTACTGTACTTAGAAACAAATGGCATGTCTGAAAAACTGTCACAGACTGTAGGAGCTTGGAAGACAGGATAACTAATTATAATGTGGTATTCTGAACGAGATCCAAGACAGAAAAAAAGACATTAGGACAGACTAGTGAAACTTGAATAAAACTTAAGAGTTTAGCTGACCAGTATTTGTTCCTTAGTGACAAATGTGTGATAGCACTTAGAGTATGCCATGGGACTTACTTAAACTACAAAAATAATTTGTTATTTATCCAAAATTCCAGTTTAACTGCCTGTCCTGTACTTTATCAGCTAAATCTGGCAACCCAAATAGTAATGTAAGATAATAACATTAGAAGAAGCTAGGTGAAAGGTATACTGGAATTTTCTCTAATATCATTACAACTTTTCTATAAATCTAAAATTATTCTAAAATAAAGTGTATTTACATTTTTAAAGAGCAACGGGGAAACATATAGCCATGAAAGGCAATTTGCTTAATATTTTAGTTGGAGTATTTATATACCTAAGAAATATTAAAATCTGACACCAGCCAAAACTTTATTTTTTTTCAATATGTAAACAAGTTCACCCTTTAAAAAAATGTATGGTTTAACCCCATTTGTCAGTAAAAGGAGAGCCTAATAAAATAATGCTAACAGTAATATTCTATTTATTTTTCGTTCCTCACCTGCTATGCCCAGGTTTTGACATTAAGAATTTGTGTTTGATATTTTCTGCATTAAAAACCACTTCAGGCTTTGGTTCCATTTTACTCCCAGTCAGAAAGATCAGAAAAAGCTCAAGTCACACAGTGAGAAACTTTATCCACTGAATGAGACATTATCCATTCCACCAGACTGCAAATCAAAGAGTATCTCTTAGGCTGCTTAAAAATTCATTTTAAAATCTGATCCTGATTGTACTTTTATGGTAATTTCATACCATCAATCATCCTTTTACCTTTAGTCTCTGGGTCCACTGCTCTCCCCATAGATCTCATTCATTCTCCCTCATTATAATTCTTTAGGTGAGAAAACAGGAGAAGAAACCTTAACAGAAAATGAGGGAAAGATGTAAATTTCTTGAGAAAAGTCAGGTTCACTAAGAAGCACAGCTAATGATATGTTCTGATCTTCCCTTTTATTGGTAATTAAAAGATGGGAGGGAAAAAGGGACCCCAAAAAGGCAGGGAAAAAAAAAAACCATGTCTCCCATGCAAATAACATGTTTGTAATCTGCATTCGATTTTATTAATAGGCTTGATAGTTTTAAGCTGTCAGCATTCTTACTTATTTCTCTCATTGGAGGTGAACAAAAGAAATATTTTTGAAACTCTTGAGCACTTCTCTTTCATTGTGTGATGCTTGCCTGCCCTTCACTGGGGTTACCTCCTTTCTAATTCTGTTTTTAGTAAACGGAATTATCAGAGCGTAGAATTATCAGCAGGCAGCATGAGCCACACAGAGCAGGCCCCTCTCTAGGTATATAGGTTCACACAGAGTTATGGGAAATCAATAACATAACTTTGGTTATTATTCTCCATTTGGCAACGTACAGATGCCTGCTCCAGCTAACAATTAATCACTGGAAGGAAGTAGCGTGGGGCAGTGTATCAGCCAGAAAGTGCTCATGGCAAGTGAAATAATTTCTAACGTTCAGTTTAAGTCAAGCATTCATTCAGCCTTTTCAGCGTGGTTCAATTTTCCTAACAATAAATGCTATATTTTGGCTCCATTGGTTGAATGCTGACTCTGGTGTAAAGTATATTTCTTAGAACAACAAGAAATGTAGCAAGTAATAAACTCAGCAGTGAGCTCAGCTCGGAACATTTCGATTGGAATAAAAAAAAAAAAAAGCCATTAATCACAAGGGAAGGGAAGCCCCAAGTCCAGCTGCATCCTCTTTTCTACTGCCTTTAACAAAATGTTACCATAAACCACAGAATGCCAATAATAGCAATAATCCCTCCAAAATGGGTTGTTACCAGCAGTTAGTGACCAGTTTCTTAGTTAATGGCCTGAGGGGAAAGGCTTTAAGAAAGCTGTATTCACTATTTCCTCTCAGGCATTTTAACTGGATGCATTAAACTGCATTTTCACTGGGATTTCAGAACGTTTGTGCTCTGACAAGGCACTCATCTTAAGGTCTTTCGATTAAATCTCCATCTCCACAGTTTTAAGAAGAGCAAATAAGCACTGCATCTAAGTGGGAGGGGGATAATTTGACCAGTCCCTTAATTAGTAAGTTAAATGACAGTCGGAAATACGTAAAAATATATGTGCGGGTATCACGCGGAGGTTCTTTGTTCTGATGTAGCGGCTTTCTGTGTTGGTGAGCTGTAAATAGATCTTCTGTTCATTCATTTCTTCATGCAGATGATAATCTTCTTGCTGTCTTTGTGGGATGGTTGTGAGAATCAAAGGCGATTCTCTGTGAAAGAGATCGGAACTTGGGTGGTGGTGCCCGGTACCAAAGGCAGGGACAGCTACCCAGCCGCCACCTTCACCACTAGTAACCAGATGCGCTTTGGCATAGCTAACTGGTTAATTCTCACATATGTCCAGAGGGTTAAATGCTAACTCCCTGTTGTAAAGGCAACTGGGGGTTGGGAGTGAGGGAGTGACCAAGGAAATGAGTTTTCCTTAACAGCTTCTAGCAAGTTTGAACTCATTCACATTTAGATTGCAAACATCAAGATTTAAGGGATTCCATTTTGATCTTAGGGCTTATAAAACATCAGTGCTACTTCTTTTGAAAATGTAACCTTTTTATCAAATGTCATGAAACATCTGTTTATCATAGTATGGTTTCTGTTAGAAATAAATTGCACCCAGCATGCAAATTAAATCAGGTCTACAGCCCTGGACTTTGAAGTGATTACAGGAATTTTAAAATTCCACAAGTGAAATAATAACGCTGCAATAATTAATGTTGGGACAGAACGATAGTGTTCTTTTCTGGCAACCTAATGTACATGAACACAGAGGTGTTTTACTAACATGTGGGAGAAGCTGACTTAAATATAATTCAGGTGCTAATATAGCATACCATAGCTGAGATGGTCATAACTGAATAATAATAATAATTAAGAATAACATTTTTCTCTTAGGAATGCCAAGATGCCACCTTTTTTAGCGCGTTATTTTTTGTATTTACACCTGAAGTAACTCTTTCTGATTCATGTTTTATACCTGCAGTTAACGTATTATCATGAAGCATAGCCATCAAAACACTTTTTTTTACTTCACCACATTAATCACAGAAATGCACTTCTAGATTTAAACTCAAACGTTCTGACACTATTTATATATTAACCATTAATCATTCAGAAAGGTGAAGAGGTTACATAGTATTCTATAATTCATCAACTTCCACAGTCTATTGGTTCTAGGTGAACCACTTCAATTGCTCATTAATTGCAACCATTCACCTGACTTTATAAATCAAGACAAAAATGATTGACATTAGAAAGGAAATAGTCAGCATCGGGCCCAGGTCTGCTCCTACTCAAGCTCAGTGCTGTTTGAGATTACCAATGCTCAATTTTATGTGTGCATGGTGGGGAAAATGGTAAAGGGTGTGCCATCTGTCTATCATCTTTTATTACATATTATGTGTATACATATTTTTTAAGTGTGTGAAAAAAATCAAAGCAATAGAAATGAAACCTTATATAGTAAGTTTATCAAATTGAAATTACATCTCATGAAAAATCAAATATCCGTTTGAAATCAGAATTTCCTGTTTTCCTCATAACCAAAGTTCCAGGTTGGTCTAGCACCAATCTCTTTTAAAGGATGGCTGGAAAATGATGGAGAGCAGGGTTGTCCCCTGAAGTATAAGTGTTATGAATGAAGGGAGAGAAAGATGCTGCCCCACTCTGAGGTACCATTTTACACTGTGAAAGGCAGGATGAGATGACTCTGCAGGAGGTAATAGAAACCTTTGCCCCAGAAACCAGGCTGAGCTTTTGCAGAGGAAGGTGGTGCCAAATCTGTCTCATTCAAACCTGATCTTTCTCCCCCAGCTCCCTATATGGCCATTTTATGAATGTCTGAAGTTACTGCAGTGGAGACAAAGCTTTTTATGCTGCAGTGCATCTCAGAAGAAGATGATGGTGCAAAAGGTCTGGTTGAAACGGACAGAGTATGAGGTCATGAGGTCATGGCCTCTGCAGGGAAGAACAGAGCAATTCTGGGAGTGGGTGTGAACACGTGAGGGGAGGCTGTGGACACCGAGACCCAACATGGCAGCTTTTCAATGTTTCTTCTTTGAGCCAGTCCTTTTGCCTATAAATGGATCTCTCAGGAATGTTACACAGGTTACAACATGGATCAAGAGTACTGAATTCCTCAGGAGGAAGACAAGCAAGCATTCCTCTACAACCACATCTTGAAAGATTGCAAAGAATGGAGGGAGAATGCCATGTCTTGCATATAAAACATGACATTAATTCAGAATTCTGCTAACTTAATTTTCTTCTGTCGGACACAGTGCGAATGTATCAGACATCCAGAGTAAACACAAATGTGAAAAGGAATGGTAATGAGCACACTCTTCTGGAGGACCCAAGTGCTTTGTGCTCCCTCAGCAACATGGCTGGTGGTAGAAGAGAGCGATGCTGGGTCAGAGGGCAGAGAAAGAAAACATGTTGATTGGAGTGTCAGCGTTTTCTCACATATTATTATATTTTAGCTTCAGCTGTGAGGTAGCTATGATTATCTCCAGTTTACAGCTGGGAAAGCCATACCAATAAGCCCAAGCTAGTATTCTGTGCAGGCTGAGTCCCCAACCCCAAACCACATTTCCCAGATGCTGACACTGAAGTTCTTTATTTGGTAGTAATTTAGGGTCCCAGTGTATGCAAAATCAGCTTAGCAGGGTCTCTGCCTACAGACCCATAGATAACAATTAATCTGAATGACTAGAACCTATCTATTATTGCAGTTACATTTTAGAATACCAATTTTAACATCTACACATTTCCAAAAGAGATTTCCCACAAATATTTTTGATCCCTGAGGTAAATTTCCATATCATCTAGGCTGGAAAAAAAGGTCTTGAAAAGGATGTTTTTACCTCCACTCATGACCTACTTACTTTGCAAAATTATCAAAAGATTAAAGAGAGGTTTTCTGAAAGTTTTTTTTTTCAGATTCTGGTATGTACATTTCTTTCACTCACTGCTCCCTAATCTGCTTTTATTTTCAGAGTTTAAGAGATTTCCAAAAGAAACACTTTTCCAAAGAGTCTGATGCCAACCCTCAGGCTGCTTATGAAAATGAAATGCAAACACACCGCACTTGTACCTTGGGCTTACCCAATTGGAAAATGTTTTTTCAATTACAAGATTATTCAGTAACCTAAGCCATTTCATAGGAATTCACAAAATTTCAGGACTAAAAGGGACCCCTAAGAACATTAAGTCTAACTTTTCAAATATGTGTGAAAAAAACAGTGAAACACAAATTACTGAGTGGATCTGGTTTCTTAAAAGCCTTTATCTCAATGTGAAACCCTCTTGCTAAGGACATTTTACTGTTAATACAAGCAGTTCTCAGCATTCTGACTGGAAAATAGTTCCTGAGTATGAACAATGGGATCAAATCTGATCTGTGCCCATAAACTACATTATAATGGGGCAATGAGTTTCAGACTCTGCTCCCACTCCATAGGATTTCACTATTAAAACATATTGAGAGTGATTTTTTTTTCAAACATGTAGGAAAAATTAAATTAATTGATTGAATTCTCTCTGCTGAAATTTTTGCCCCCTCATATTTTTAAAGCCTTCTCTATAAGACGACAGTAGTGTAAACTATCTCATTTAGAACAAAATTACTTTGAAATTGTTGTTTTAATATTTCATTATGTTTTACATTATGACTTGTAGTTGTTCAACTAGTTAAATATCTTTGGGACTCACAGTAATAGTGGGCTACTTTCCTGACCAAAGATACCACAAAGATATCATTCTTTTTTAATTTTACTAAAATACAGTTGATTTACAATGTTTAATTTATGCTGTACAGTAAAGTGACTGAGTTATACATATACATTTTTTTCATATTCTTTTTTAGTATGGTTTACCATGGAATATGGAATATAGTTCCTTGAGCTATACAGCAGGACCTTGTTGTTTATCCATTTTATGTAAAAGAGCTGTATCTGCTAACCCCAACCTCCCAGTCTATCCCTTCCTCATCCTACCACCCCTTGACAACCAAAGTCTGTTTTCTGTATCTGTGGGTCTGTTGTTTGTAGATGTGTTCATTTGTGTCATATTTTAGATTCCACATGTAAGTGATATCATATGATTGTCTTTTTCTGTCTGACTTCATTTAGGAAGATAATCTCTAGGTCCCATCCATGTTGCTGTAAATGGCATTATTTCATTCTTTTTAATGTGCATGCTAAGTTGCTTCAGTCGTGCACAACTCTGTGCAACCCTATGGACTGTAGTCTACCAGACTCCTCTATCCTTGGGATTCTCCAGGCAAGTATACTGGAGTAAGTTGCCATGCCCTCCTCCAGGGGATCTTCCAACTCAGGGATTGAACCTATGTCTCTTGCATCTTTAGTTGAGCAGTATTCCATTGGCTATATATATATATCTGTCTCTTATACACATCTCATTGGAGGTGAACAAAAGAAATATTTTTGAAACTCTTGAGCACTTCTCTTTCATTGTGTGATGCTTGCCTGCCCTTCACTGGGGTTACCTCCTTTCTAATTCTGTTTTTAGTAAACGGAATTATCAGAGCGTAGAATTATCAGCAGGCAGCATGAGCCACACAGAGCAGGCCCCTCTCTAGGTATATAGGTTCACACAGAGTTATGGGAAATCAATAACATAACTTTGGTTATTATTCTCCAT
>SJYC01036867.1:0-13449 GCA_006408675.1 Madoqua kirkii | reverse complement strand
ATATCTATATATATATATATATATATATAAAATGGATATATGTATATATTACATATATTCCAATGGAATATATATTTATATATATATATATATATATATGCACACATGTTATATAATATAGATACACCACATCTTCCCACAAAGATACCATTTAACAAACTCAGAAATACTTTTATATCACACAGCATAGAATGTTCTAAATCCATTTCTGTAAATGGTACATTATAAACAATATTTTCTAAGTGTTTGTCAACAAGAGAGGGAAGCAAGAAAAGAACCAGTGATGCACGTTTATTCACTAGATGCCCAGAGAAGCCTGAGAAAGCAATTGAGGACTCCTGTGCTGGGGCCCGTCCTGGGCAGGCCTGGACTAAGGGGACAGGGCAGCAAATAGGGGAGCTGCACCCCAGCAAGGTGATACAGTTGGTACATTCTCTTTGATAAATGTTGGAAGTAAATAACAGGGGTATGATTTCCAGGATTTTGCCCATATGACTCTCAGTAAAATGAATCATTTCTGCGTCAAGAATGAATCGTAGTCTAAGTGATGAAAGCACAAAATAGTAGGAGTCTATTGTAAAATACATGAAAAGAAAGTCTAATAGGAAAAATTGAGTTCATAAAATGAAAAGGAAGTGTTTGCTTCTAATTTTTCAAAGAACAGACATAGAAATTTGAGGCTATTTTTCTGTGGATCTGGAAAGACCTTTAAATTGTGCCTGACCTGGGACTTTTAGAACAAAAGCTTCTAAGGCTCGGATTGTCTGCTTTGTTGGTAGAGCACTGTGATTCTCATTTAGAATGTCCAAATTTGAGATAGAATTGCAGGATTAACTTCTCTATTTCTATTTATCAGAATGGAGGTTAGATGCTGAAAAAAGTCACCTAAGAAAATTGAGCAGAAAGACATGGAAGCAACCTAGATATCCATCGGCAGATAAATGGAAAAAGAAGTTTTGGGGTACAGAATACGATGGAATGTTACTCAACCATAAAAAAGGAATGAATTTGAGTCAGTTGAACTGAGGTGGATAAAACTAGAGCCTGTTATACAGAGCAAGTATGTCAGAAAGAGGAAAACAAATATCATGTATTAACACACACATGCACACACACACATGCACACACACACACGTGTGTGTATATGTATATATATATATATATATACTTTTCCAAGGATCTTCTCAGAAATTGAACCTACTCCTTTAGTGTCTTCTGCATTGGCAGGCAGATTCTTTACCACTGATCTACCTGGGGAACTCTAGAGAGATGGTAGTAACATTATGTTAAGATTCAAGCCTACAAAGCAAGGTTTATGGGTGGGGAGCATAAACCTCAGCAGCAAAGTAGGTGGGGAGCTGCAAACAGGAACAACTCTTTACTAGCAAGTGTCTGGGGAAGATCCCCTAGTTGGTCCTCTTATTGACCATGAAGATGGATAAGAAGATATGAATGAAATGAAATCAGCAAATAGAACTCTGTGGAATAAGGATAGACTTTTCACTTTCCTGCATTGGAGAAGGAAATGGAAACCCACTCCAGTGTTCTTGCCTGGAGAATCCCAGGGACGGGGGAGCCTGGTGGGCTGCCATCTATGGGGTCACACAGAGTTGGACATGACTGACACGACTTAGCAGCAGCAGCAGCAGCAGCAGCACACCCAGCAAAATTAAACTAAGGAAGAGAATTCTTTTGCCTGTGAGTTACAATCCCCCATGTTTTTCTTATGCCTTCTCTGTGCAATGCTAAAGCATAAAATAGTATCTCATTAAGAATTTGTAGTATGAAGTGGTTTGGTCTTGATGACTGAGCAAAATGATTTGTTGGAAACAGCTGAAACAGCTGTTGGAAACACTGCAGTAAACTATTGCTAATGATAAATAAATGGGTAGATGCTGTGTGGGGGGGATTCTGATGACTGCAAAGGGAGTGTAGTGTGAGGTAGAATATTAGGACCACCTTAAAAGTGTCACAGTTTCAGAAGTCTTTCCATTTCCATCTCTACCACCTTGGTCCAGATGTTATCATCTCTCACATAAACTACCACAGGAGCCTCTTACTTGGCCTTCCTGCTTTTACGCTTGCCTTTTATGTCATTATGTTTTCCAAAGAAAGGCAGAGGTGACCTTGTTAAACTATAAATTGCATCATGTCACCCTCTTGCTTTAAAGCCTTGCATGGCTTCCTGTAGTATTTGAAGTACAATCCAACCTCCTCACTGGGCCTACAAAGGCCCTGCCTCGCCTGACACGTGCCTGACTTTCTTATGTGTCATCCTTTACTATCTGCTTTAACCACTGGACTCATCTTCTTCCTGTGCCAACCATGTGCCAGACTTATTCTCACCACAGGGCCTTTGCACCAGCTGCTCTCCCTACCTTGTAAGCTCAGTTGCTCACAAAGCATGTTCCTTCTTATCATGAGGCCTCATCTTACAATACCTTTTTGGAGAAGCCTTCTCTGAACACTCTGACCACGCATCCAAAAAACATCTCTACTTGTTTTCTAGAACATCACTCTGATTATTTTCATCATTTGGCACTTATCATCACCTGCTATATTCTCGTTTACCTTTTTATTGTCTGTCTCCCCCATTTTAAAGAAAAAGTATAATGAGAATTTATTCAAACATGTATCCCCAAGAGCCAGACAGTCCAGCATTTAATAAGAGTGCAGTAAAAGAGTGTTGAAAAAACGAATGAACAAATGAGTCATTATCTTGGCTTGACAAGGAGCCACAGTGGGGAATCTTGACCAAAAATGAATGTTTTGTAGATTTATGAGTCCTTCTCTGCATGTCTCAAATGCTAAGCAATGAATTAACCCAAGGAGGAAAATCATTTAAGCAAGAATATTTTTGGTGCTATACATAGAAATTCTCAGATGGCACTAGTGAAAAGAATCTGCCTGCAATGCAGGAGACTAACAGATGTGGGTTTCATCCCGGGATTGGGTAGATCCTTGGGAGGAGGAAATGGCAACCCACTCCAGTATTCTTGCTGGGAAATTCCATGGACAGAGGAGCATAATGGGCTACAGTCCATGGGCTTGCAGAGTCGGGCATGACTGAGCATCTGAGCACTTAGAGATCGTTATTGCTGTTGTTCAGTCACTAAGTTGCATCCAAATCCTTGTGACCCCATGGACTACAGGACACCAAGCTTGCTGCCCTTCACTATCTCTCAGAGTTTTCTCAAATTCATGTCCACTGAGTTACTGGTGCCATCCAACCATTTCATCGTCTTCTGCCCCCTTCTCCTCCTGCCCTCAGGCTTTCCCAGCATCAGGATCTTTTTGCATCAGGTGACCAAAGTATTGGAGCTTCTGCTTCATCATCAGTCCTTGCAATGTATATTATAGATGTTATGAGTGAACAAACTAATCATCTTTGCTTGAGAAGGATCCATAATGGGGAATCTTGACCCCAAATGAATGTTTATATGTATTTCTGTGCACATCCCAAATGCCAAGCAACAAATTAACCCAAAGAGGAAAATCATTTAAGCAAGAATATTTTTGGTATCATGTAGGTAATGCAATGGCTCCATGTATGGGATTTCTCTCTTTTCAGTCTTCTATTTGGAACATTCCTCAAATATGAACAGTTTAAATTTCATTCAAGCACATGTAAAGCTTAAAATTTTCAAGTGGCTATTTTCTCACAACTTCTGAATTGTTTCACAAAATCTAGTGGTTTTGTGTGAGACTCTCCAGCCAGTGTAGACAGGATGGTCTTCTGTGTTGCAAGTTTATAAAACTGTTGACAAATAAGCACAGACTGCATCGGGAGGCAGCGTAATCTTAGGTAGGATGTTCTAATAGGAATGTGCGATGGGCTGGGGGGAGGGGTGCAGATGATGAAGTGGGAATCTGTCCACCCACACTGGTTGGAAAACCTACTTTAAAACTTACCCAGCACCAGCTGAACTTAATGCGGTTGTTACAGGGAGTGTGTGCGCTACGATGGCAATGTGTCAGGCCTAATTGGGACCTTCTGAGAGCTAAGAGGACATGTAATTCTAGCAGGGAAAATGGTAATCCACTCACAAGCACTGTATTCACAGGAAAACTTTCCTTCAGCCCTCCCTGCCTTCCTCGCTTAGCTATTCAAGGGAAGTGATCGGTGCATGCAAACTTATAAAAATTTAAACTATTTGGGTGCTTTTAGAAATGAGTTACAGACCTTGACTAAACAGACAAAAAAAGTTCCTCCATGAAAATGAGGTACTGAATAGGTATGACTGACTCCTCTTTCACATAAGGGCAGGTCCAGCCAGTCAGAATACTACCTAGATTTACAGGAGCGACATATGTGGGTGATTCCAATTCAAACTGTGAATGTAAGCCCCAAGGAATTCATGTTAAATGTTAGTTGCTCAACTGTGTCTGACTCTTGGTGACCCCATGGACTGTAGCCCTCCAGGCTCCTCTGTCCACGGAATTCTCCAGGCAAGAATACTGGAGTGGGTAGCCATTACCTACTCCAGGTGACCTTCCCAACCCAGGGATTGAACCCAGGTCTCTTGCATTGCAGGCAGATTCTTTACCACCTAAGCCACCAGGGAAGTTCTCTGCATTAACCCCAATATCCAATTTTAATAAGTGTTCACCAAACCCTTTCTGGAACAACAAATGGGAAGTGGTGTAAGACAGACACCTCTCCTTCTCTGGCTTAGAGAGAAGCTGAAGTGGGCTAGAAGATTGTGTATGTCAATATAATCAATCCTGATGTCATTAACACCGAGAGAGGTGGCCATTCTTAGTAGGGTACTGACCAACCTTCTAATCTTCATTGATCCTTTGCTGGAGTGGAGGCATGGGGTCAAAGTACTTCTCAGATCTGAGCTGACTCCAGATGTCATGACCTTCATCTCACCTTGCTAATTAAATTGTTGTTGTCCAGTTATTCGGTTTTGTCTGACTTTTTGTGACCCCATGGACTGTAGCACACCAGCTCTGTCCTCCACTATCTCCCAGAGTTTGCTCAATTTCATGTTCATTGAGTTGGACATAGTGAACAAGAAAAGCAACCACTCATAGATGCAAAGAAATAGTTTCAACCTCTCACTTGTGTGTCATACACTGTGGTCCACCATGAAAAGAAGTTTTGACCAATAAATTGTGATCTTCATAAAGATGTATCTAAAGGGAATAAAGCTAGAGAACTTAGGAAAATGTATTTTTACCATGCTTCTCCTTTTTGTTTGCAAACAAAAGAAATAGTTTCAACCTCTCACTTGTGTGTCATACACTGTGGTCCACCATGAAAAGAAGTTTTGACCAATAAATTGTGATCTTCATAAAGATGTATCTAAAGGGAATAAAGCTAGAGAACTTAGGAAAATGTATTTTTACCATGCTTCTCCTTTTTGTTTGCAAACAAAACAAACCTTAATGGCTTTCATTGGGAATCTAGATGTTTTGGAGGAAGTTTGATGTAACTGTTGAATATTTTTATCTTGGCCTGGTTTTTATTAACATTTATGGATCACATACTATGTGCCAGGTATGACTCCTGTGCTTTATACACATGAACTCCAAGAAGCAAGTTTATCACTATACCCAAGTTTATCATTTTCACAGACAAAGGAGATGCACAAACCAGGTGGCGCCAGTGGTAAAGAACCTGCCTGCCAGTGCAGTTGGGTGTAAGAGACCTGGGTTCAATCCCTGGGTCAGGAAGATCCCTTGAAATGGCAACCCATTCCAGTATTCTTGCCTGGAGAATCCTATGGACAGAGGAGCTTGGTGGGCTTCACAGAATTGGACAAGCATATTGGGCACCTACTGACCTGGGGAGTTTCTCTTTCAGTGTCCTATCATTTTGCTTTTTCATACTGAATTAGCATGCACAAATATATCATTTTCTTTTCTTATTATTACTTTTTGTATCTCACATTTTCATTATAGGTTCATATTATTTTCCTTCTTTTTGAAGTAAATATTTTACAAATTCCATTTAGAGTGCTCAGAAGAAAACTTCTCCAGGGTGCCAGCACATTATTTATCCACTTACTAGCACCTATAGCTCTACAGTCTGTTTTTTTGCTGATGTAGTTGACCTTTTGTGTCCCTAGCTAGGGCCAGAAATCCCTGTTGCACACTGTACTTCATCCCCTTTCTCTATTCAAGGAAGTGACTTGAGCCTTTTTTCTCTCACTACACTATATTTTGGGGTTCATTTCAATCAGCATACAAGTATGCAGTTATTTATATTGTTCTTAAATCAAATGTCTCTTGACCCCACATCCAAATTTTGTATGATTAGGGTTCAACCAGAGAAGAAGATGCATAGGCTACACACACACACACATCCATGGATTTACATGAGAGGCAGAGTTGGTTTATACAGCTGCAGGGGCTGGCTGAACTGTCTCTGTGAAAATGTCTGTGTCAAATGCTGGAGCCTGAAGTGGGCAGGCACTCGAGAAGGGAACGTGGTGAGCAGGCTGGACCTCCGCAAGGATGGACTGAAACTCGTATCCATTCTTGTCGCCTCTTACCTTGATGACGAAGGTCTTCTTCAGGAGCCACAACTCTTTTTCACGGAGGTGAACACACACACACACCTGATCCCAAGAGTGAGAGAAAATGAAGAAAGACAAAATGGTGAAAAGAGAGTAACTGACGGCCCGGCTGTTGCTCCACACCAAGGAAATGAACCAGCAGAACACAGTGATGGTTGAAGCTCCAGAAACTGGAAAGAGTTGACAATGTTTCCTCCCCTCTGCTGTCTAGAGTCTTTACAATTTAGGAAGGTTAGGAGGCATTCTTTATTTTCTCCCCCTTTTCATCCCCAAACTGGAGGAACCAACCTAGGAGAGAGAGGGAGAAGAGGTATGGGAGACCCAGGCCTTGTTTTTACTACTATGTTAGAACATAAATTAGTCCTAAATCCCACTTAAATGGGAGGCAGGAAGGAAGAGTTTTGGACATGATTGACAGCAAAGATAAGATGAGGACAAATCTTAAATACATGAATGGTTCTTAAATACCTGAATAGTTCTGAAAGTACCTGAAAACTGAGGGCATCCCACCACAGTGTTGAGGAGAGGTTAACTTTGATAGCAGAGGGTGATGAGGAATTTCAGGCAGTCATGATAAAGGCGTGAAGACTTAGCAAAAGGTTATGCAGATCAGTCAAAGGAGGAGATGGGTCTAATTATTCTTATAAGTGTCCATTGGAAGTATGACTCTGGCTAGAATAAAAAAGGAAGAAATATGTAAATATTGTTGGACATGGTGGTGCAGAATAATTAAGAGATGGTCACAATGTTAGAACTGGAGTCAGCCAACCTACCTTTCTTCTCAGGTTCCATGATTTCCATGGACAAGGCATTAAACTTTACTGAACCTCAGTTTCTTTCTGTAAGGAGTACAGAATGTTCATTTTAAGGGCTTTGACTGGGCTCAAGCAAAATGACTTATGGGCAAGCATTTTGAAAACTTCAAAATGTCAGATTATATTATTAAGCAAACCCCTGAGATTAACTTGATTCTTGTAAATATCTTCTTGATTTCAAGCTGGCTAGTTTAAATGGTTCGAGAAATGGGGAAGAGAATAAAGTGAGATAGGAGAACCGCGTGTGCCCATCATTTTCACGGTGTGAAGAGACAGGCAGGAAGGAAAGAGGCCCTTAATCAGATTGTCTGAGAGAGTGAACGCACACCTTTCATCTCCTGGCAGGTGGATCGCACATCCTCCATCCAGCATAGTTTCATTTACGAGCGGTTTTGCAGGTAAGGGTATTGCAGCTTCTCACTCATGAAAATATTTCCAAAGCCACTAATAAAAAAGTAACTCACCATGTGCTTGAGAGATGACAAGCACACCTTGGGATGAATGACGGGTAGAGAATTGTCATTTCTCTTCTTAAAATCAGGTTCTCCCGGGCTCCTGTGGCTTGGCACCTGTGGCTTGTTAGCAATTGCGTGGGGAAACCAGCCCGTGCGAAGATGCCCCTGTAGAGCAGGCAGTTGTCTGCCATTGGCTTCAGACCCTTTTTACACAGTTTCAAGGCTCTCTGTTAATATGAGAAGAAGCTTCAAAGTCACTTTTCTTTCTCTTTTCTGCATTGTCTCCCATTTTGTTCTTAAGTGTGATTTGATGAGCTTTTCACCCAGGATGTAAGGAGAAATGAGAATAGAGATCCCTCTGAGTGTGCTGATTTGGATTATACTTGGACTAGTTTTGGAACAAATGTTTTGATACTGATTCATATGAAAACTGTTAGCTGTATCTCAAAAATGTTTCCAAGCTGTTTGAGCTAAGTGCCTTGTTTCTTGATAATATTGGCAGAAACCAACACAATTTTGTAGGGCAATTATCCTTCAAGTAAAAATAAATAAATTCAATTATAAAAAAGATAATGTTAAAAATAACAAAAGTTATTTTTTGCTTAAAATTTACCAAGCACTGTTTCAAGTACTTATATGAATTGCCTCATTTAATCCTCACTATAATAAAGCCATAATTATCACCATTATTCAGATGAGGAAACTGAGGCACAAGAATGTTAAGTAATTTTGTTGTTTTGTATATTTAATATACATATATTTTATAAATTTCAGTTAGTTATATAAACTGCCAAATTATTCTCTCTAAATCACGACCCTGATTCTGTAATTCCCTAGCCCAGAATCTTTAATAAATACACTTTGTCTGTTAAATGAAGTGTAAATACCCTATGTACCCTAACACTCTATGTAAATACCTAAGTGTAATACCCTGACATATCAGAGCTCTCAATTTTTGATCCTACATCCCTTCTCCTCCTGTTTTCCAACAATTTCCTATCACAATGTGCCTCATCCAGGCACAGCTTCACCCCCTTGGGGGATATTTACCAATATCTGCAGATGTTTTGGGCTCTCACAACTTAAGAGATGTTACTGGCATCGCATAGGTAGAAGTCAGTGACCCTGCTAAGCATTCTGAAATGCAAAGGACCATCACTTCCCACAACAATGAGTTATCTGGTCCAAACCATTGTTAGTACCAAGGTTGGAAAAACCTAACCTACTTTATTCTCTGGCCAAGCCAGACAACTTGTAGTTTCTTAAATAGTCTCTATGTGTTTCACCTTTGTGCTTTCTTTCAATTATTCCTTCTTAAATGATCACAAAGTACCTACTGTGTACCAGGCCCTACTATGTATGAGGCATGATCCCTGATGTCACGCTGACTAGTACCTGGCTTCCCATCCTTGTCTTCCTCCAATATAAAGACCTGCCTGCTCTTCACGGGGCTTCACTGGTGGCTCAGCTGGTAAAAATCCTCTTGTCAGTGCAGGAAACACAAGAGATGTGTGTCCGATCCATGTGTCAGGAAGATCCCCTGGAGTAGAAAATGGCAACCCATTCCAGTATTCTTGCCTAGAAAATTCCATATACAAAGGAGCCTTGTGAACTACAGTCCATGGGGTCACAAAGAGTCAGACATGGCTGAGCATACCACAGGAATATCAGGAATCAAGTGACTCAAACACACAACAAAGTTAGAAAACCATTATGCTAGAGATATTCATTTCATAGACAGCCTACATCTACATCCCAGCCATGCCCAAATCCTCCAACACCCTTTCACTGCCATGGACGCAGATCAGTGAGTATCTACAGTAAGGGATTTTTGTCCCAAGAAGATATGTGAATTATCAAAATTAGATTATAGTAAGTAATAAAGAACCCTTGTTGTCTAGAAGGAGTGCTGAGTCGGTCCCCATGGAAACCCATCAGGGCCTGGTGAGTTAGTCAATCCTCTTGGATCATTAGAATCTACAGTTTTGCTTCTCTTTTTTTGCCTTAAATTTAGGTATCCCATCATATCCATTTAGCTCTGCAGGAGAATTGTGAACTATGTCACACAAAAGAAAGGAGAGAAATTGCCCTGGGCCTGTGTTTTAGAAGGTCTTGACACGGATGCATATGAACTAAAGCAGAGATGCCTGAGGTGAATTGGGAAGAGCAAGTAGAAAAGAGTGAGCGTTCCTTTTTATGGCTGAGTGATATCCCATTGTATATATGTGCCACATCTTCTTTATCCTTGCCTCTGTTGATGAACATTTAGGTTGCTTCCATGTCTTGGCTATTGTAAATAGTGCTGCAACTCCAGTGTTCTTGGGCTTCCCTGGTGGTCAGTTGGTAAAGAATCCTCTTGCAATACAGGAGACCTGGGTTCAGTCCCTGGGTTGAGAAGATACCCTGGAGAAGGGAAAGGCTATCCACTCCGGGATTCTGGCCTGGAGAATTCCATGAACTGTATAATCCAAGGGGTCGCGGAGTTGAACATGACTGAGCGACTTTCATTTTCACTTTCAAACACTGTGGTGCATGTATCTTTTGGAATTATGGTTTCTCCAGGGATACACCCAGGAGTGTGATTGCTGGGTTATATGGTAGTGCTATCGTTTCTAAAGAAACCACCACAATGTCCTCCATGTGGCTGCTAGAAAAATGGTACAGCTCTTGGTAAAGAAGAAATAGAGACACAGACATAGAGAACAAACTTATGGATACTGAAGTGGGAAAGGGGAGGTGGGGTGAATTGGAGATTGGAATTGACATATACACACTACTGTATATAAAATAGATAGCTAATGAGAACCTACTCTATAGTACAGGGAACTCTACTCAATGCTCTGTGGTGACCTAAATGGGCAGGAAACCCCCAAAAGAGGGGATTTTTATATATACATATAGATGATTCACTTTGCAGTACAGCAGAAACTAACACTACATTGTAAAGCAATTAAACTCCAATAAAATTTTTTAAAAGGAGAGAGAGGAAATTCTACATTTACTACTGAGGATGGAGAATCCAAATAACATCCACTGCTGTCCTTGAATGCATCACCCTACACACTAGAGACCTCAATTTTGTGTCCCTCCACCATGGCACCCCACTCCAGTACTCTTTCCTGGGAAATCCCAGGGTGGAGGAGCCTGGTGGGCTGCAATCCATGGGGTCGCGAAGAGTCGGACACGACTGAGCAACTTCACTTTCACTTTTCACTTTCCTGCACTGGAGAAGGAAATGGCAACCCACTCCAGTGTTCTTGCCTGGAGAATCCCAGGGACGGGGGAGCCTGGTGGGCTGCTGTCTATGGGGTCACACAGAGTCGGACACGACTGACGTGACTTAGCAGCAGTAGCAACCTTAATGGGGGATGTGGGTTGTGAGCAGGTATGGACTGGGTTGTACAGGTATCTTATGCACTCATCAGGCCAGCCTTTTCTGTGTCTGAACTATTTGATGACATTCCCCATTTTGCCACTGCCTGGTTCTTCAGTTTCAGAGATAAGCAACACATGCCAATGTTAAAAAGATTTCATTGTGTGAATCCAGCAAGGACCAGCACAACCCACTCCAGTGTTCTTGCCTGGAGAATCCCAGGGACGGGGGAGCCTGGTGGGCTGCTGTCTATGGGGTCACACAGAGTCGGACACGACTGACGTGACTTAGCAGCAGTAGCAACCTTAATGGGGGATGTGGGTTGTGAGCAGGTATGGACTGGGTTGTACAGGTATCTTATGCACTCATCAGGCCAGCCTTTTCTGTGTCTGAACTATTTGATGACATTCCCCATTTTGCCACTGGCTGGTTCTTCAGTTTCAGAGATAAGCAACACATGCCAATGTTAAAAAGATTTCATTGTGTGAATCCAGCAAGGACCAGCGGCATCTGCCTGGTCTTCTTAAACCAGGAGCATGCCATAGGCTCAGAAAATGCCACCTAGTAGCATCTTTTCTTGATTTCATAGATGCCCCAGAAACACAATCCTGAAAGTGGCTCCTAAATTTCAAAGCATTAGTCATTTATAAAGAGAACTTCTTATATACGATGAGGACATTTTGTGCTAAATTTTTAAACACGGTTCATGGGGCTCCCCATAGTCAGAATGAGTTTCATACTGAGATCTTTTTTTGTTGTTGAATAAGTTTAGAGCTGGCAAGGCAGATAATGAGAACACTTTAGCATGTATGACAAGGCTGGAGTTAATGTCCCTGGCTGACATTATTTTTTTACCAAGCTGAATATGGAGAAAAGGAAAAGTAATGTTGACTACTTCTTATAAGTTTCATCAGAGAAGAAAAATATTTTAAGGGACAAAATCAAATTCCCCAAGTGAATGTTTTAAAATTTAGTTTATAATAGGCGTTATTCTAACTTTGAATCCTTAAGAACAATTTGAGATGCTGTTTTGTCTGGTTGGTGATGTCCAATGAAGCTGTTTTCTGTTCATAGCATGGTACTGGCTTGTTAAGCCTCAGCTAAAGGTCAGCTGACACTTTAGTCAATTCTCTTTGAGCATGAAGCTTTGAAAGGAAAACTTATCACAAAACACAGGGTCCCTTTCTGTACTGCCTGGTCTCGGTGAGATGCTGTAAATAAAACATTGGTGAACTAAAACACAAGTAGACAGATCTTTGGAATGATCTGGGAGAAATCTGGATAAATAAAGAATTGCTTCTGGGTAACCTGGCAGGACACATCACGCCACTTCGTTCTAAGAGGAACTGATCAGAAAGTGACTTGTAGTTACACACTAGACTCGAGGAAACAAATGACTGCTGGAAGAGCTCTTGTTAGGGAGATTTACCGTGTTGCTCCTCTTGTAGCCCCTGAGATGGCACGTTTATATAAAACACAGCAAACACTTCAGCAAATAACTAACAGGACACAGGGGAGCTCTCCAGGCAAATACTATGAACCGTGGTTTCATTTGCTTTAGGTAGCAGGGGAAATGGTCTGGCTGCAACATTCCTGATCTATGGAATCTTTGGTTCTGACTCATCACTGTTTTTTCCTACCCAGTGTCTGAAAGTCTCATTTAAGTCTGGAACACTGCTTTCTTTCTCCTTGTCACTGCCAGTGTCTTTTCCTAAGTATTGTCTAGTCTGGAATCCTTACAAGTCAAATATTTTCTCCAGTTTTACTCAAATCCTCTTTTGAAAATAATACATTCAGTTCAGTTCAGTCACTCAGTCGTGTCCGACCCTCTGCGACCCCATGAATCGCAGCATGCCAGGCCTCCCTGCCCATCACCAACTCTCGGAGTTCACTCAAACTCATGTCCATCAGGTCAGTGTTGCCATCCAGCCATCTCATCCTCTGTCGTCCCCATTTCCTCCTGCCCCCAATCCCTTCCAGAATCAGAGTCTTTTCCAGTGAGTCAACTCTTCCCATGAGGTGGCCAAAGTACTGGAGTTTCAGCTTTAGCATCATTCCTTCCAAAGAAATCCCAGGGCTGATTTCCTTTAGATTGGACTGGTTGGACCTCCTTGCAGTCCAAGGGACTCTCAAGAGTCTTCTCCAACACCACAGTTCAAAAGCATCAATTCTTCAGCACTCAGCTTTCTTCACAGTCCAACTATCACATCCATACGTGACCATAGGAAAAACCATAGCCTTGACTAAATGGACCTTTGTTGGCAAAGTAATGTCTCTGC
>SJYC01036865.1:0-32575 GCA_006408675.1 Madoqua kirkii | reverse complement strand
TCTGGCCAGAGTGTGTGTGTCTGTGTCTCATTCGTCTTGTGTGTTTTATGTCATTTCACTTGTAATCTCCAGTAATCAACAGTGACTCCTATGACTAATAGTGCTCATATGTGCTGCCCCTTCTCATGGATGCAATCAGGGTTGTGTCTGATGCCCAACCGTATCTAGTCTTTTCCTTCCTATTATGAAAGCATCCCAGAATGCAAAAAATGACTCTTGGATTGCAACTCTCTGTGTGAATTTGCTAGAATTGCCATAAACTAGGTGGCTTAAACAACAGAAATCTATTGTCTCAGTCTTGGAGGCTAGGAAGTCTGAAATGAAAGTGTTGGCAGAGTTGGCTCCTTTTGAGGGAAGAATCTGCTCCAGGTTTCTCTTCTTGGCTTGTAGATGGCTGTCTTCTTTCTGTGTCCTCTTTCCAGGCATGCCTGTCTCTGTGTCAAATTTCTCTTTTGTAAGAGGATACCAGTCATATTGGATTAAGATCTATCCTAGTAACTAGATCTTAACTTGATCTTCTGTGAAAACTTTATTAACAAAGTTACATTCACAGATTTTAAAGGTTAAGATTTTGACATTTTGGGGAGGATACAATTAAACTTATAATGGTGTTATTCTGTTGTATGGTGGCATTGATGGAAATTTAGTGAGTTAATTTATGAGTTGGGTCATGGCCCTTTGGAAATTAACAAAAATATAGAGAAGATTTATGGTGTGAGAGAGATGAAAGATGCAGCACAGGGACTTCCCTGGTGGGCCAGTGGTTAAGACTTCGCCTTCCAACACAGGGGGTGTGGATTTGATCCCTGGTCAGGGAGCTAAGATCCTGCATGCCTTGTGGCCATAAAACCAAAACATAAAACAGAAACAATATTGTGATAAATTCAATAAAGACTTTAAAAATGGCCCAAATTAAAAAAAAAAACTTAAGAAAAAAAGATGGAGCACAGAAGCTTCCAGGAGCATGACTGGCCTAGATTGAAAGGCTTTAGTGTTAGTCACTCAGTCATGTCCTACTCCTTGTGACCCCATGGGCTGTAGCTTGGTGGCAGGCTCCTCTGTCTGTGGGATTCTCCAGGCAAGAATACTGGAGTGGATTGCCATTCCCTTCTCCAGGAGATCTTCCTGACCTTCTAGCAAATGTAAATGAAGATTGTGGGAAGGGTTGACATAAATATTACAAACTTAGCCTACTTCATGTAGAAGACTGCCTTCTATGGGTAAGTTTGGAAAGGATATTGTTACTAGAGTAGTAGCTGTTTTGCATCTCTGCTCCTGAGAGTTTAATAGCATTAAATTTTTATAATATATCACCATTTTATTATAATAAAGAAACATTCATCATATCATTATTAAAATTAGTACTTTATATCAAACTGTGTACTGACATGGGTTTTGAATTTAATACAGGAAATAGTCTGGGAAAGGGGAAGGTATTTGGTAGTATTTTGGAAGTAGATGGTGGTGCCTGCTTGTACTACCATCAGGAAATTGTGCACATCTTTCCCTGGCTTCATGATCATATTGGTATCTTGATATTCTTCAAGACTGGGGAATTTACACTATGACAAATCGCAAGTGCTACGAATTAAGGCTTCAAGTTTTACTTTGAAAGTTGGTTATTAAACATTCACCAAAAATAAACTGCAGTTTTAAGCAGATTAATATACCCTGGTTTAGGGGGACATTTACAAGAAAAAAATATGTCTTTTTTGATAGCAAAAATAACTGTTTCTTGGTACCATGCTTTACAATAGTGTGAAGATGAGCAATATGGCCAGTTTAAGAAACAGATGAAATGAATTTGAACTACAACCTAGGAGTGGCTTCTAAAGCTGTTGAGCAAATTGCCGAGGTAATTCTGCTATGTGAAATACATTCATTAAGAAGAGTTCAAATCCACACTCCCTGCCTCCCTGACATAAGATGATTAATACGAGGGCTAGAAGGATCAGCTTTTCCATAGAAAACCTGGAAATCAGAGAGTTCCAAGCTGTCATTAGTTGAATTTTAAGATTTCAAAAAAAAAAAAGGCTAATTAAACATATGTTATTTGATTTGTGTATTTTATGGATAGTTGGATAACATGAACTAACGCCAAGACATACGAGCTTAGAACCTAGAACTGGGTCATATACGATGCATTCTTTTACGCTGACTTGCCTTTCTGCATCTGGAATTAGAGAAGCACTAAAATGGCACCTTTGTAAATAAGGTGCATCTTAAGCTTTAGTGTGTTAGCAGATCTCCTGGAAACCTTGTTAAAAAGTTTAGATTCTCATTCAGCAACTCTGGGCTGGGGCCTTTGCTGCGGGTCCCCTGAGTACACTCTGGGTAGCAAGGAGCTAGAAAACCTTCAGAGGACTCTCAACATGGAGACACTCCTGAGTGCGTGTGTTCCTCCCTCTCGCCCACTGTGCCCTCAGCAGCAATAAACTACACATGATTTGAAGGTTTTCTGTTTCTGCTCTGCTACACTTCCTTTTAATTTATACTCATTTAATGGTTGATGGTAACAGTGCTCTCCCTTACAAATTTCCCTGAGGTAATTGCTTCTTAACATTTCAGCCTGTTCTATTTTATTTTATTTTTTCTCCCTAAGGCTTGGAACTAACTGGAATTCTCTGTAATTCTACACAACTTCCAGTAGAGGTCATTGCCTTGTAACAGAAATAGTTTCTTTTTTTTTTTTTTCTTTTCCAAGAGATAGAAAGTTCAGTGGCTGGGATGACTGAGTTCTCTGGGAGAAGGTCAGAATGGGGGATCACTTATCTCCAAGGTCACTGGTTTGTCCTAATATCCCTTCCATGCAAAAGTGGGATTCCCTCCACCTTCTTCTGATCACTTCATCTGAGTGTTGAAGATGGACAGAGTTTTCCAACCACCTGGGAAGAATGAAGGTAAACCCAGCTGAAGCATGGCTAAATTAGGGTTCCAGAATTTAAATGTAGTGTATTAGTTTTCTAGGGCTGCTGAAACAAAGTGCCACAGGCGTGGTGACTTAAACTACTGGAATTTATTTTCTCACAGCTCTAGAGGCTGGACGTCTTGGGATTCAGCATTGGTGGGGTTGACTCCCTCTGAGGGAAGGATATGTGCCAAGCCTCTCTTTTGGACTTGTTAGATCGTTGTTTTCTCCCTGTTGCCTTTACATCGTCTTCCCTCTATGTGTCCATTCCATACTTCCTGTTCTTATAAGGACATCAATCATGTTGGATTAGGGCCCACCTCAATGAACTCATTCCAATTCAGTTACCTCTTTAGAGACTCCTAATAAATACAATTAAGTTCTGAGGTATGAGGGTGTTAGGACTTTAACATATGAATTTTTGAGGGGATCCAATTTAGCCCTTAACATGCAGTTACACAGACAAACTGTCCTAAGAGAACAGGACTTCTCTGAAAAATAATTACTCTGTGTACAGCTATAATTTGTTTGAAAGTGAAAGTGAAGTTGCTCAGCCGATTCTGCGACCCCGTGGACTGTAGCCCACCAGGCTCCTCTGTCCATGGTATTCTCCAGGCAAGAATACTGGAGTGGGTTGCCATTTCCTTCACCAGGGTATCTTCCCAACCCAGAGATCAAACCCAGGTCTCCCGCATTGTGGGCAGATGCTTTAACCTCTGAGCCACCCAATCGAAACTTTGTCTTTTGCCTCCACTACCTGAGCATGTCTGGAAAATTAAAAATCAGCTCCCTTTGTCTTCAGTAATTGTTCATTTTTTTTTTTTTTTTGTAGGTGCTAGCTTTTGAAGGCCAGTCTAGAAGAAGATCATAGGGGAGGAGAAGTCTAAAGGTAACAAGGTACAGAGCTTCCAGTTACATAATCCAGACCAGGGGCATTTGTTCCTAAATTACGTCCCCCTAGATTCTGTAACAGAATTTCTTCATTCTTTCATTTTCTGTTGAGTTGCCTGCTTTTTCTTGACATCTTTCCAGATTACGTGAACTAATAATAAGCTTCTCTTCTTTGAATTCATTAATTCCTGAAGCATACTCCAAAGCACTCATTACATTTGTAATTCTCTGGGAATACATACTTGAGCATCAATTCCTTCTCCTTAGTAACTTACTATAATAATGTCAAAATGTTTGTAAGAGATGTGTGGCCCAGTGCCATTACAGAATAGTTGGTGGGAAGTAGCTATGCGGAGGAATCAGGAGATTTTGATATGTCATCATCCTGGCATTTATTCATATGCCTTAGCAACCCTCTCCTTACCTACTCATGATTTATTATCTCTGTATTTCTCAGAATAGTACACATTATAGGTGCTCAATGAATGATTTTAAAAGAATAAATAAAATCAAGTGTTACATTTCTGTTACTCAGGAATGAATATTACGGTACTGTTCTGTAAGGCAGGTTTACTTGGGTGATCTGGCCATTTTGGGCATCAATCCTAGTTCAACAGGGTCCACACAAGCCACATAACTATAATTTCTAGTCCTAGGGGGTCTTCATCAGAACAACACAAGATATGCTGTAAATAATGGAACACAGATTATAGACTTGCAACTTTATAGAATTTAGCTGTTTTGTAGATGCCACAACTAAAATATAGACTAGGGTTTTGAGATTCGCATTTTACTTCCTCCTTTCTAAGAAAATAGTGAAAACTTTGGTCATCTCTGGATGAGAGAACTGTCTCTGTTTTGATCTCCTTCAGATTTTCAGGTTTATTACATTAGTTCTCCTATAAGTGTTCCACCCTGTTCTGTTCTATGCCATTACTGTCAAGATGGTCACGTCTTCACAGGAGAGCCCCTTTGAATTAAAATTCTGAATTTGCTTTTGGCCCCTTTTAAGGAAAGAGGCTTCATTCATTGCTCCAGAAGATGGTACTTTATAGTTGTCCGAACAAGGATACTGTCCCCATAGATTCCCTCTCTACATGGTTTGTGCCTGGGCTCATTATGTCCTATTCGTACTTTTATTTTATTTTTAAAAATTTTGCACTGGTTAAATGTTTAGATAAAAATGAGGATACTGTGTGGAAGCTATTCATGAGGTTTGCTTGTCAGCTTATTACAAATTGCATCCCTCTTCCCAGGAAAAACACATTCTGTTTCCTTCAATTTCTTTTATAGGCAATGGCAGCATATATTAATAGAGGGCAAGAATAAATCATTGGGTTTAAGTGTTAATGATCATCTAATAATAAAATGTGATAGGATTATATTAGAATTGCAAAACTGGTCTATTTATTAAGAGTGGCATGCTATCAAATTGTAAGCCTCAGAGGACAAAAGGATAATTATAATCTTCTAAATGTAAAAAGTTAAACTCTTCTGAAAGTCAGTTTTATTATTTTGCTGTAAATTATGGCCAAATAAGGTTAACTCTGAAAATGTCTGATATGTGAAAAGATAGATTTTATTAGCATTTAAATGAGCCCTCATCTTGTAACAATTACATTTTCTGGTAATTTTTAGAAGAGTTCTACTTTTTTGATATCTTCATTATGCATAAAGATGTTAAGGTCTGATTGATAACATAGAAATTAATATGCTTTAAAAATGTTTAGTTCAGTATTATGAAATTATTATTAGCTACAAGTATACTACAAGCTCTAAAAGTTCATTACAAAACATGTTATGAAATACATTAATTTAGAAAGCTTTATATACTGTCTGATGACTTGAAAGAAAAGGCAGTGTGAGCATTAACCCAAATATTAGGTACTCTTGCCTGGAAAATCCCATGGACGGAAAAGCCTGGTGGTCCATGGGATTGCAAAGAGTCAGACGCCACTGAATGAGTTCACTTTCACTTTTCACTTTCATGCACTGGAGAAGGAAATGGCAACCCACTCCAGTGTTCTTGCCTGGAAACTCCCAGGGACTGAGGAACCTGGTGGGCTGCTGTCTACGGGGTTGCACAGGGTTGGACACAACTGAAATGACTTAGCAGCAGCAGGATCTCAAAGTGGGAATTCAAATTTCACCTGGAAACTTGACTGACTGCTTATAGAACTTTCTCTACAAAACTGAACAAACCACTTCTCTGATAATATCTGCTAGCTTATTTAGATGTTCTTTGAGCCCAAGTTGAGTAACCTTGATCTGGTGCATTGTCTTGACCCTTGAGTTGAGAAGATCCCTTGGAGTAGGGTATGGCAACCTAATCCAGTTTTCTTGCTTGGAGAATCCCATGGGCAGACAAATTTGGCTGGCTTGAGTCTATGGGGTTGCAAAGAGTTGGGCACGGTTGAAGTGACTTAGCAACAAAGCAACACATTTTCCTCTCACTGCTTTTTTCTTTTCTTTAAATTAAAAAAAAATTATATTGGAGTATATTTGATTAGCAATGTTATGTTAGTTTCAGGTAAACAGCAAAGTGATTCAGTTATACATATATATGAATCTATTCTTTTTCAAATTCTTTTCCCATTTAGGTTATTACAGAGTATTGAGCAGAGTTTCCCATGCTATACGGTAGTCTTTGCTAGTTGTCTGTTTTAAATAAAGTATGGTGTGCATATCATCATGAAGATTTGATATAATTAATCTATGGCTATTTCCTGAAACTCTGTTGACTTCTATAACACTTTGGTTACTAGGGATAATTTATTGGCCTTGGATTGTAGGTTGCCTTCCTCAGCTTTAGACACAATTCTGGGCCTACAGGAGAAATTCTCACTGACTATCTGGTTATCAGATATTTAAGTCTGATATATCAACAATCATTATGTTGCTAGGCTGGTTCACCAACCTTCCCAAACTTCTGTCTCAAACTGTATAGGTATTTTGAGTGCTTATGTACATTTAATCAATATATGACCACTCAGGATTATGAAGAATCAAAAAGCCACAGTTTTTTGGTTCCCTCTCTTGGGAATATTATTAAATGAAAGACAGTCTGATACTATTGAAAAAATCATTTCTGGGGAGTAGAATTGTGTTTGGACTGGAATTAAGTGATGGCTGTTGAAACAGTAATAAAATAGTATGTATTTTCCTTCTTTTATCAATGTTGCGGTTTCTTTCTGAGGAAAAAAATTGCAATTGATTAAATTCTTGGAAATTAGCTCTAAGGTGGATTTAAATGGTTTAGCATTAATCTCCCTTGGGCAGTTTTTGCTGTTTTCCACTTACAGTTCTTTTATCCGAATGTTTTGCCTTGATTGGGTTCTATTCTTCCTTTATCAAGCTCAATAATTGGAAGTCCATTCTCCATTATAGCTGTACTATTTGTCTCATTTTCTGTGAGAAACATTTTCCAGTAGGCTGTCTAAGGTATCATTCAGTTAGTGGAGGCTTTGTCCTAACCAATGCCTCCTTAATGGCAACTATTTTACTCTGCTTGGGCAGATGAAGTTAACTAGCTTTCATCTAAGGCAAGTAAGAGGCAGGAATAAACAAGTGCTTTTTTCTTGATCTGAATCTGATAGCGCTGGCTGACAGATATGCATTAATGGTCTTTGCAAAAGATCTTGTACAATTTGAAGATTTATGATTGGTGAAAAGGAGGCAACAAAAGGGAATTATAGTTTTGTAGTATTTTATATGGTTGAACAGTTTCTTCCTAAAACCTTTAATGACAAGTCTCTTCTAGTTCTCCTCTGATTTCCTTGGCTGCTCATTTTTAGTTCCTTTTTGTGCTCCTTTTTTCATTTTTCTTTGAAATATACCTCTGTAATTTGTCTTTGGATGACCTTCTCTAAATGAATGGCTTCAAGCAGTACACTTATTGTTACCACTCACAGTTCTGCTGAGCTGTACACTTGCCCACGCAGCTGCTTATAGGGTAGTTCTATGTCCCACCTCCAGGTAGTGAGACTTACACATTCCCTGACCATTCAATCGATAATGTTAAACGTATTCACTATTTCTGCTTTTCCTCCCTTCACAGCCAATGTTTTACGAGTCTTCTACATTGTTTTTTATCTAATTTTTATTTTATATTGGAGTATAATTGATTTACAATGTTGTGTTAGTTTCAGGTGTACAGCAAAGTGATTCAGTCATACATATATGTTTATTTTTTCCAGATTCTTTTCCCATATATGTTATTGCAGAATATTGAGTTGAATTCCCTCTTCTGTACAGTAGGTATTTGCTGATAATCTATTTTATATATATTAATGTGCATAGGACAAATTAATGGACATGAGTTTGGGTAAACTCCAGGAGCTGGTGATGGACAGGGAGGCCAGGTGTGCTGCAGTACATGAGGTCACAAATTGTCAGACACAACTGAGCGACTGAATTATAGGATAAATTGAGAGTTTCAGATTAATATATCTTTTACTTGGCTTTACTTCAATACCTCTTATAATGCTCCCTTCCTTTCCAAATTAATTCCTCTGTAATTTAGTTATACACTAGAAATTACTAGATTGTAGACCATCATCTATAGTTTCTCTCTTGCATATCCCATAGAACTATTTTTTCAAAAGGGACAGAGAATCTGCTTGAAATCCTTTAACATTCCCCAAAATATTCCCTTCAAATCTCTCCCTTTAACACATGAGATAAAGCCCCTGGCCACATACCTAGTCATATTTTGGTCTACTGTACATTTTAAAAATAGTGCATTATCATTTTATCAGATAAGAGAGTTCTATTCTTTAACTAGCTTGATTTTTTTGTTGTTCATTTTGCTTATGTGATAAAATGTTTATCATAAAAGGATAATGAATTTTGAGTGATTTCCTTCATTATTCATAACATTCTATTGTTCTTTCCTTTAATTCATTAATGTAGTAAATTAAATAAACATTATCCTTAGTGGTGAAAAATTGAACCATTTCCCCTAAAGTCAATAACAAGACAAGGGTGGACACTCTTACCACTATTGTTGAACATAGTTTTGGAAATTTTAGCACAACAATCAGAGAAGAAAAATAAATAAAAGGAATACAGATTGGAAAAGAAGAAGTAAAAATCTCACTGTTTGCAGATGACATGATCCACTACATCAGTTCAGTTCAGTCGCTCAGTCGTGTCCGACTCTTTGTGACCCTATGAATCACAGCATGCCAGGCCTCCCTGTCCATCACCAACTCCTGGAGTTCACTCAGACTCACGTCCATTGAGTCAGTGATGACATACAGCCATCTCATCCTCTGTCATCCCCTTCTCCTCCTGCCCCCAATCCTTCCCAGCATCAGAGTCCTTTACAATGAGTCAATCTTTGCATGAGGTGGCCAAAGTACTGGAGTTTCAGCTTTAGCATCATACTTTCCAAAAAACACCCAGGGCTGATCTCCTTCAGAATGGACTGGTTGGATCTCCTTGCAGTCCAAAGGACTCTCAAGAGTCTTCTCCAACACCACAGTTAAAAAGCATCAATTCTTCAGATCTCAGCTTTCTACACAGTCCAATTCTCACATCCATACATGACCACTGGAAAAACCATAGCCTTGACTAGATGGACCTTTGTTGGAAAAGTAATGTCTCTGCTTTGGAATATGCTATCTAGGTTGGTCATAACTTTTCTTCCAAGGAGTAAGTGTCTTCTAATTTCATGGCTGCACTCACCATCTGCAGTGATTTTGGAGCCTCCCAAAATAAAGTCTGACACTGTTTCCACTGTTTCCCCATCTATTTCCCATGAAGTGATGGGACTGGATGCCATGATCTTCGTTTTCTGAATGTTGAGCTTTAAGCCAACTTTTTCGCTCTCCTTTTTCACTTTCATCAAGAGGCTTTTTAGCTCCTCTTCACTTTCTGCCATAAGGGTGGTGTCATCTGTGTATCTGAGGTTATTAATATTTCTCCCGGCAATCTTGATACCAGCTTGTTCTTCTTCCAGCCCAGTGTTTCTCATGATGTACTCTTCATATAAGCTAAATAAGCAGGGTGACAATATACAGCCTTGACATGCTCCTTTCCCAATTTGGAACCAGTCTGTTGTTCCATGTCCAGTTCTAACTGTTGCCTGCTGACCTGCATATAGGTTTCTCAAGAGGCAGGTCAGGTGGTCCAGTATTCCCAAGTCGTTCAGAATTTTTTACAGTTTATTGTGATCCACATATCAAAGGCTTTGGCATAGCCAGTGAAGCAGAAATAGATGTTTTTCTGGAACTCTCTTGCTTTTCTGATGATCCAGCAGATGTTGGCAATTTGATCTCTGGTTCCTCTGCCTTTTCTAAAACCAGCTTTAACATCTGAAAGTTCACGGTTCACATATTGCTGAAGCCTAGCTTGGAGAATTTTGAGCATTACTTTACTAGTCTGTGAAATGAGTGCAATTGTATGGTAGTTTGAGTATTCTTTGGCATTGCCTTTCTTTGGGATTGGAATGAAAACTGATCTTTTCCAGTCCTGTGGCCACTGCTGAATTTTCCAAATTTGCTGGCATATTGAGTGCAGCACTTTCACAGTATCATCTTTCAGGATATGAAATAACTCAACTGGGATTCCATCACCTCCACTAGCTTTTTTTTCTTTTTTTTCTTTTTATTATTTATTTATTTTTTTTTATTAAATTTTTATTTTTTGTTTAATGCTTATCCATCCACTAGCTTTGTTCATAGTGATGGCTTTCTAAGACCCACTTGACTTCACATTCCAGAAAGTCTGGCTCTAAGTAAGTGATGACACCATCGTGATTATCTTGGTCTTGAAGATCTTTTTTGTTCAGTTATGTGTATTCTTGCCACCTCTTCTTAATATCTTCTGCTTCTGCTGAGTCCATACCAATTCTGTCCTTTATCAAGCCAGTCTTTGATGAAATGTTCCCATGGTATCTCTCATATTCTTGAAGAGATCTTTCCATTCTGTTGTTTTCCTCTATTGCTTTGCATTGATTGCTGAGGAATTATTTGCTTTTTTGCATTTCTTTTCCATGGGGATGGTCCTGATCTCTGTCTCCTGTACAGTGTTACGACCTCCATCCATAGTTCATCAGGAACTCTATCTATCAGATATAGGCCCTTAAATATATTTCTCACTTCCACTGTATAATCATAAGGGATTTGATTTAGATCATACCTGAATGGTCTAGCGGTTTTCCCTACTTTCTTCAATTTAAGTCTGAATTTGGCAACAAGAAATTCGTGATCTGAGCCACAGTCAGCTCTTCGTCTTGTTTTCGTCAGCTGTTTAGAGCTTCTACATCTTTGGCTGCAAAGAATATAATCAATCTGATTTCAGTGTTATCCATCTGGTGATGTCCATGTGTAGTGTCTTCTCTTGTGTTGCCAGAAGAGGGTATTTGCTATGACCAGTGCATTTTCTTGGCAAATCTCTATTAGTCTTTGCCCTGGCTCATTCCGTATTCCAAGGCCAAATTTGCCTGTTACTCCAGGTATTCCTTGATTTCCTACTTTTGCATTCCAGTCCCCTAGAATGAAAAGGACATCTTTTTTGGGTATTAGTTCTAAAAGGTCTTGTAGGTCTTCATAGAACCATTCAACTTCAGCTTCTCCAGCATTACTGGTTGGGGCATAGACTTGGATTACTCTGATATTGAATGGTTTGCCTTGGAAATGAACAGAGATCATTCTGTCATTTTTGAGATTGCATCCAAGACTGCATTTCGGACTCTCTTTTTGACCATGATGCCCTCTCCATTTCCTCTAAGGGATTCCTGCCTGCAGTAGTAGATATAATGGTCATCTGAGTTAAATTCACCCATTCCAGTCCATTTTAGTTTGCTGATTCCTAGAATGTTGACGTTCACCCTTGCCATCTCTTGTTTGACCACTTCCAATTTGCCTTGATTCATGGATCTGACATTCCAGGTTCCTATGCAATATTGCTCTTCACAGCATCAGACTTTGCTTCTATTACCAGTCAAATCCATAACTGGTTATTGTTTTTGCTTTGGCTCCATCCCTTCATTCTTTCTGGAGTTATTTCTCCACTGATCTCCAGTAGCATATTGTGTACCTACCAACCTGGGAAGTTCCCCTTTCGATATTCTATCATTTTGCCTTTTCATACTGTTCATGGGGTTCTCAAGGCAGGAATACTGAATTGGCTTGCCATTTCCTTCTCCAGTGGACCACATTCTGTCAGACCTCTCCACCATGACCCACCCATCTTGGGTGGCCCCAGGGGCATGGTTTAGTTTCATTGAGTTAGACAAGGCTGTGGTCCTGGTGTGATTATATTGACTAGTTTCCTGTGATTTTGGTTTTAGTGTCTGCCCTCTGATGCCCTCTTGCAACACCTATCATCTTACTTGGGTTTCTCTTACCTTGGACAAGGGGTATCTCCTCACCTCTGCCCCTCCTGACCTTGAACATAGAATAGCTCCTCTAGGCCCTCCTGTGCCCACACAGCCACAGTTCCTTGGACTTGGGGTAGCTCCCCTGGGACTTCTCCCCTGGCTTTGGGCGTGGGGTAGCTCCTCCCGGCTGCTGCCCCTGACCTCATATGTGCAGAAGCTCTTCTAAGCTGTTCCTGCACCATCTCAACCTGGCATTCTTGGCCACTGCCCCTGATCTTGGACGTGGGGTAACTCCTCTTGGCCACCACCCCTTGGGCATGGGGTCCTCCCAGCTTCTGCCCCTGACCTCGGACTTGGGATATCTCCTCTTGGCTGTGCTATATGTGCTGGTCGCAGCTGCCCACGCTCTCCTTCAGTCAGTTCAGTTCAGTTCAGTCGCTCAGTTGTGTCCGACTCTTTGTGACCCCATGAATTGCAGCACGCCAGGCCTCCCTGTCCATCACCAACTCCAAGAGTTCGCTCAGATTCATGTCCATCAAGTCAGTGATGCCATTCAGCCATCTCATCCTCTATCGTCCCCTTCTCCTCCTGCCCCCAGTCCCTCCCAGCATCAAAGTCTTTTCCAGTGAGTCAACTATTTGCTTTCCTTAGTGGTGAAAAATTGAAGGCATTTCCTCCAAAGTTAGGAAGAAGACAAGGATGGCCACTCTAACCACTACTATTCAACATAGTTTTGGAAGTTTTAGCACAACAATCAGAGAAGAAAAATAAATAAAGGATCCAGATTGGAAAAGAGAAAGTAAAATTCTCACTGTTTGCAGATGACATGATCCTCTACATAGAAAATCCTAAAGCCTCCACGAGAAAATTATTAGAGCTAATCAATGTACGGTAAAGTTGCAGGATATAAAATTAACATACAGAAATCCTTTGCATTCCTATACACTTACAATGAGAAAAGAGAAAGAGAAATTAAGGAAACAATTTCATTCACCATTGCAACAAAAAGAATAAAATACTTAGGAATAAATCTACCTGAGGAAACAAAAGACTTATATATAGAAAACTAAAACACTGATGAAAGAAATCAAAGATGACAGATAGATGGAGGAATATTCCATGTTCATGGATCAGAGGAATTAATATAGTGAAAATGAGTATACTACCCAAAGCAATCTATAGGTTCAATGCAATCCCTATCAAGCTACCAATGCTATTTTTCACAGAGCTAGAACAAATAATTTCACAATTTGTATGGAAATGCAAAAAACCTTGAATAGCCAAAGCAATTTTGAGAAAGAAGAATGGAACTGGAGGAACCAACCTGCCTGACTTAGGCTCTACTACAAAGCCACAGTCATCAAGACAGTATGGTACTGGCACAAAGATAGAAATATATATCAATGGAACAAAATAGAAAGCCCAGAGATAAACCCATGCACCTAGGGACAGCTTATTTTTGACAGAAGAGGCAAGAATATAGAATGGAGACAAGATAATCTCTTTAACAAGTGGTGCTTGGAAAACTGGTCAACCACTTGTAAAAGAATGAAACTAGAATACTTTCTAACACCATACATAAAAATAAACTCAAAATGGATTAAAGATCTAAATGTAAGACCAGAAACTATAAAACTCCTGGAGGAAAACATAGGCAAAACACACTGTGACATAAATCATAGCAGGATCCTCTATGACCCACCTCCCAGAGTAACTGAAATAAAAGCAACAATAAACAAATGGGACCAAATTAAACTTAAAAGGTTTTGCACAATGAAGGAAACTATAAGCAAGATGAAAAAACAGCCTTCAGAATGGGAGAAAATAATAGCAATGAAGCAACTGACAAATAATCTCAAAAATATACAAGCAACTCCTGCAGCTCAATTCCAAAAAATTAAGTGACCCAATCAAAAAGTGGGCCAAAGAACTAACAGGCATTTCTCCAAAGAAGACATACAGATGGCTAACAAACACATGAAAAGATGCTCAACATTACTCATTATCAGAGAAATGCAAATCAAAACAATAATGAGGTACCATTTCACAATGGTCAGAATGGCTGCTATAAAAAAGTCTACAAACAATAAATGCTGGAGAGGGTAGAGAGAAAAGGGAACCCCCTTACACTGTTGCTGGGAATGCAAACAAGTATAGACACTATGGAGAACAATGTGTAGATTCCCTTAAAAACCTGGAAATAGGACTGCTATGCAACCCAGCAATTCCACCGCTGGGCATAAACACAGAGGAACCCAGAATTGTACGTGTATCCCAGTGTTAATTGCAGCACTGTTTACAATGGCCAGGACATGGAATGGATAAGAAAGCTGTGGTACATGTACACAATGGAATATTACTCAGCTATTAAAAAGAATGCATTTGAATCCATTTTAATGAGGTGGATGAAACTGGAGCCTATTATACAGAGTGAAGTAAGTCAGAAAGAAAAACACCGATACAGTATGTTAACACATATATATGGAATTTAGAAAGATGGTAATAATGACTCTATATGTGAGAGAGCAAAAGAGACACAGATGTAACAAACTTGGACTCTGTGGGAGAAGGCAAAAATGGGGTGATTTGAAACATGTATATTATCATATGTGAAATAGATTGCCAGTCCGGGTTTGATGCGTGATACAGGATGCTTGGGGCTGGTGCACTGGGATGACCCTGAGGGATGGGATGGGGAGGGAGGTGGGAGAGGGGTTCAGGATTAACACATATATATGGAATTTAGAAAGATGGTAATAATGACTCTATATGTGAGAGAGCAAAAGAGACACAGATGTAACAAACTTGGACTCTGTGGGAGAAGGCAAAAATGGGGTGATTTGAAACATGTATATTATCATATGTGAAATAGATTGCCAGTCCGGGTTTGATGCGTGATACAGGATGCTTGGGGCTGGTGCACTGGGATGACCCTGAGGGATGGGATGGGGAGGGAGGTGGGAGAGGGGTTCAGGATGGGGAACACATGTACATCAATGGCTGATTCATGTCAATGTATGGCAAAAACCACTACAATATTGTAAAGTAATTAAACTCCAATTAAAATAAATGAATTAATTTTAAAAAGTCAACTTTGCATTCCCATATTTAAAACAAACTTGCCTATGATTTATTATATTTTAAATATAATTAGAGCTTAGATTATTTTGTTTATGGTTTCGAATGTGTGTTCATGAATGAGGTTAGTCTCTTGTTTTCTTATACTTGTGTGGTTGTGGTATCTATTTACACTAGTTTCATAAACAATTTCAGAAGCTGAGCCTCTTTTTTTTTTTATAAAACTCTAGAAAAGTTTTATAAGTTGGAATATTTTATCTTTGACAGTTTCTAGAAACTCACTAATTGGACTTGAGACAGATGTATAGAACAGTCTTTTGGACTCTGTGGGAGAGGGAGAGGGTGGGATGATTTGGGAGAGTGGCATTGAAATGTGTATAATATCATATAAGAAACAAATCGCCAGTCTAGGTTTGGTGCAGGATACAGGATGCTTGGGGCTGGTGCACTGGGATGACCCAAAGGGATGGTACGGGGAGGTAGATGGGAGGAGGGTTCAGGATTGGGAACACATGTACACCCGTGGTGGATTCATGTTGATGTATGGCAAAAACCAATACAATATTGTAAAGTAATTAGCCTCCAATTAAAATAAATAAATTTAAATTAAAAAGAGGTAAAATGAACATAAAAATAAATAAATATTATCTCATATGTTGAGATTAATACATGCACACTACAATATTTAAAATAAGTAACCAACAAATATCTGCTGTATAGCACAGGGAACTATACTCAGTTATTTTTATAATAACTTGTAGCTCAGTTGATAAAGAATCTGCCTGCAATGCAAGAGATCTGAGTTTGATCCCTGGGTTAGGTAGATCCCCTAGAGAAATAAATGGCTACCCACTCCAGTATTCTTGACTGGAGAATCCCATGGACAGAGGAGCCTGGTAGGCTACAGTCCTTGGGGTTGCAAGAGTCAGACAGGGCTTAGTGACTAAATCACCATCATAAGGGAAACGAATCTGAAAAGGAATATATATGTATAAGTGTATATGTGTGTGTGTGTGTGTGTGTGTGTGTGTGTAAAATGAATCATTGGGCTGTACGTCTGAAACTACCATGATACTGTAAATCAGCCATACTTCAATTAAACAATTATAACCTCAGGGACTTCCCTTGTGGCCCAGTGGCTAATCTACCTTCTAATGCAGGGGATATGGATGTGATGCTGTGAGGCAATTAAGCCTGCATGCCACAACAAGAGAAGCCCAGGGGCCTCACCTTCTGAGCATGAGCACTCCAGAGCCTTTGCTCCATAACAAGAGAAGCCCCTGAGCCACAGTTAAGATCCACGTGCAGCCAAAAACAATAACAAAAAATTATAGTCTCATCTTAAAAACACCTTGGCAATACTGAAACTGGTGTTTGATCGAATACCTGGGTTCTGTGACTTAGTCAAGTAGACACATGTTAATCACTGCAACTCTGAAAAGAAAAAAAAAGAGAGGCTATTTATTTTAGGAGTCTTAAAATATATGAGAAAGTAAATATAACACTTGCTAAAGTCTCAGTATCAAACTAGGAAAAGGAGAGTGAAAAAGTTGGCTTAAAACTCAACATTCAGAAAACGAAGACCATGGCATCTGATCCCATCACTTCATGGCAAATAGATAGGGAAACATTGCAAACAGTGGTAGACTTTATTTTGGGGGCTCCAAAATCACTGCAGATGGTGATTGCAGCCATGAAATTAAAAGACACTTGCTCCTTGAAAGAAAAGTTTTGACAAACCTAAGCAGCATATTAAAAAGCAGAGACATTACTTCGCCAACAAAAGTCTGTCTAATCAAAGCTTTGGTTTTCCCAGTAGTCATGTTTGGATGTGAGAGTTGGACTATAAAGAAAGTTGAGTACCAAAGAATTGATGCTTTTGAACTGTGGTGTTGGAGAAGACTCTTGAGAGTCCCTTGGACTGCAAGATCAACCAGTCCATTCTGAAGGAGATCAGCCCTGGGATTTCTTTGGAAGGAATGAAGCTAAAGCTGAAACTCTAATACTTTGGCCACCTGGTGTGAAGAGTTGACTCATTGGAAAAGACTCTGATGTTGGGAGGGATTAGGGGCAGGAGGAGAAGGGGATGACCCAGGATGAGATGGCTGGATGGCATCACCGACTTGATGGACATGAGTTTGAGTGAACTCCGGGAGTTGGTGATGGACAGGGAGGCCTGGCATGCTGCAATTCATGGGGTCACAATGAGTCGAACACGACTGAGTGACTTCACTTCACATGTGCCTAGAAACCTTCTATAGAGCCAGTGGTAGCTATGGAATTTATTGGCAACTTAGAGTCTTTATATCTGTCTAACCTCCTTGTGATGGACAGGGAGGCCTGGCATGCTGCAGTTCATGGGGTCGCAAGGAATTAGACATGACTGAGCGACTAAACTGAACTGAACCTCCTTGTGACTATTTCTCATCATTTTATGAGAAAGGCATCATTTTATGTATGCTTGGTGCAACTTGGATTCATAAAACAGAACCAGAAATCTGGTGTGACTCTTTTTAATTCTTTGCTCCTTTTCATGTTCTCCCTACAGACCTCTAGCCAGTTCCTGTGGCCATGCCTCTCGTTTCTTCCTCTGGAGCACTGATTAGAAGTGGCCTCCTCTTCCATGCTCAGTGCTGGACAAGTGAACTTTACTGTGACTAAATCCCTCATCAGGGACCTGTCTATCAAATCTACCTTTTTAGCATCTCCAGGCTTCAAGTTATGTAAATGCTAACTGCTACTCTAACAAAATGCAAACATCTATTCTAAGTAGTCCTCTTATTCTAGCATAACTCCAGCATGCTCTTTCTACCTTTTTAAACACTTAATTTTTTTTCTCCCAAATAGTCCTGTAGAGTCTTTAGCCAGAGAACACAATTTTGGTCTGTGTCTGAGTCTTTTGGGATTCACTTTGACTTTATCCTAACTTAATTCATGTATGATGTACTTTCATGCATCATAGGGAGCCAGAGTTCACAGCCAACTATATGAATGAATTGATAAAAGAAATTCAAAAATAATATAGTTCATTTAAATACACTTAAACGCCAAATTCATTTGTTGTATGCTATGAACTAGAGTGACTGTTGAAACATAGGTCAAATGTAGTTTAGCTTAATTTCTTCTGTAAAAATATATTCATTTTTTATTTAATATTTTTATTCCTCACCAATTGTCCTCCGCCTTGTAAGATTTTGCTAATTCAAAAACTTTTTAGTTCTTACTTTTTAAATAATTATTATAAAATTTTAAAAGTTAATTTAAAAATAAATTTTAGATTAAAATTTAAAATTAAAAAGATAACTAGAAGCAGTTTCCTTCTGGTTCTCTGAGGGTAAACTGTCTTTGTCATGCATCAGATTAGGTCCTTTTTTTCTTTGCCATTTTTTCATTTTATTTCACTCTTTTTTTTTTTTCCCCATAAACTCTTTCTTTTCATTCTCTCTCTGAAAAGGTATATTGAAGTTTCTAAAGGTTTCAGACCTATACTGCACACCTGTGTCTTGAGAAATAGATGCAATGAAGGAAGTTTGATATCTTTGTAATGATAATTTAATGACTGTACTACTTGATGTTAGAAAATTCCTCAAAGTAAAATAGTCCTAATGTGATTACAATGTGTGCAGTCATTGAGAATATCTGATAGGCATGGTATGAATCATATATTAAAATATGTTCTGACTTAAATTTAAAGCATTAGCTTAAACAATTCTCTGTAGAATAAATAGTATCTTGACCTAGATTTTTATTGTTATCTTTCATTCAATCTTGAAGAAGACCTTCAAACTCACTTGCCTGAGGCACTGCTGAGCGCAAGGTTTTTTTCCTGCTCATGAAAGAAAGATAAGAGTTACTCTTGAGAAGTCAGAAATCCTACAGTAAAAACTCAGCGTGGGATTATCTGTTTCCTTTATCCAAATCACATCTGTGTAGACCCTTGGTTTATTTTTATCAATTTGTTTGACTCTGGAACCACAATCCATGGTTGTCATGTGTTAGCATCACTACAACTAAAGACTGAGAGAGGGTATGGCTCAAATGTATTCCACTAAGTAATTTTATTTTGGAGGTAATTATTTCTAACTACTACGTTAAAATGGCAATTTAACAAGTGTGACTAATGGTTGAAAGCTTAGAAGCAAAGAGATCACATAAAACCAGGAAAGAGTGAAGGTAGACTAATAGAGATGGCTCACCAAGTTTGAATCAGTGGCTCAAGTGTAAACAGGGATGGGAGGGGGCGACTGGAAGGCCTGGCCAGGGAGGAGCTGCCCAGCGAGATGACTGCAGAGGGCCCAACCAACCTTGGTTTCACTTTATCTACACATCACTCCCATTCTTCACATTCTAAGCAAATGATACGTGCACATGAAATAATTATGCTATGAATGTTGTTGAACATAGTGATAATAGCCTACTGATAGTGTATCTTCTGATAATGTATCAATTTCTTCCCACCTGCCCACTTCCTCTAACTTACCTCTGGTCTACTCTCCAACTGTTGAATGGATAGCTTGAACCCTAGAGCTTCTTTCACTTTTCATTTATTCCTGCTTAACATGCTCTTTCTCCCCAACCTGCTTGCCCTTCACCCATCTTTCTCAGAACCACCTGACATATGTCATTTGGATCAAGTTCTTCAGGGATACCCATGCTCCACCATCCCCCAGCTCCTCTTGGCATTGATCCTCAGTTCAGCCTGGGAGCTGGAGTCTGGGTGTTCGGGGACATCTTGCCTCAGTCGTATGATTTCCCATGGGCTTCATGTTGCCCTAAGTAGTTGAACAAAACTCTGTGCTGACTCAGAAAAAAAGCACAAGGGCAGGGAGCTCTGTGCATGGAGCTCTCTGCACATGCACACAGCTGGGCTCCACTTGCACCCCCTGGAGCCCAGAACTTTGCAGTGTTTGCAGGAGGCATCAGAAAAAAAGACACCCTGAGTTTAACTGGCCTGACACACTTCTCCAGGGGAAACTTGTAAACCTGAGCCAAAGGGCTGGTGTACACTTGTTTACTGTGTAAGCAAGGAAAGGTGTGTAAGTAAATAATGTGAGGTGTGTGTATAAGAATGTTTGATGTAGAGTGGAAACTTGTACAGAATAAATAATAGTGCTGAAAAAACTTAAAAACGATGTTTACAAAGTAAGATTCTCCATTCAGTGTCAGAAGCAAGTTTATATACTTATTTAACTTTTTTCCTTATTACATATCAGGTTAACACTTTCTCCTTTGATGGTTTTCATCCCTTCTCTGGCTTTAACTACTGTCAGTGTTTTAATTACTTCCAAATATATATCACTCATTCTGAGTTCCAGTCCTGTTTATTCAGCAGCTTCCTTGACCACTTACCCCTGCACATCTCACTGACATCTCAAATTTAACATGTCGATATAGCACCCTGGATTTGCCCTCCTTCTATTCTGAGACACTCAACTTTCCCTCTCTCAGGTTTCTCCATTTCAGTAAAGAAACCATATTTCGAGTTGCTGAGTCCAAAGATCTAGGATATGGTGGACTGTATTCAAGTGTTTCCTGATTCTTCTCTCTCTTTTTACCATACTCTGTTTCCACCACCCTCATCCCACCCACTTCTTTCTCTCACCGAGATGAATGAAAGCAGCTGCCTCCTGAGAAGTCTTCCTGTTCACTCTGCCCTCCTATATCCTACCCTTGATAAGTAACCAGGAAACTTTTAACCACGTCAGTGCCTCCATGATGACTTTTAAATTTATTCATAGTAAAATTGAATGTTCTTACCATGGCCTAAGTTCCTATGGAGCCACCCTTCTACTTCATCTCAAATGCACTCCTATCCCTGTTATCACTACCCCAACCAAATGTGTACTCTGACTGTTGGGCCATGAATTTGACTTCTATGTTCTGTATCAGAGTGCTACAAATTAACCAAGTTAGAACAACACATCTATCATCTCCTAGTTTCTGTGGGTTGGAAGTTCAGGCATGGTTTACCTGGACCCTCTGCTTAGGGTCTCATCAGCTGCAACCAAGGGATTGGCTAGGGCTGTGTTCTCATCTGGAGGCCCAGCTAAGGAAGCCCCAGTTTCCCCACTGGTGTGGTTTTTTCAAGTGTCTACTTCCTTGTGACTGTGGTTTCCCCAAAGCCAACAGCAGAAAAAGTCTAGGGTGCGTCTGATAGCAAGATAGAGTCCTATATCACATAAAATAATCATGGATGGGATAGCTCACCATTTTATTGGTTAGAAGTAGATCACAGACATTACCTGCACATATGGGGAGAGGACTATCCCAAGATATAAACACCAGAAACAGTCAATTAAAGGAGGCCCCTGTATGCCGCAGGCCAGCATGCTGACTCTGCTCTCACCTCTGGAACTTTGCCTGTTCTATTCCATCTGCCCGCGATGCTCTTTCCCCAGATCTGTGCCTGACTTCTCCATCCTGTCATTCACTCAGGGTTCAGCTCAAATGACACTTTCACATGGAGGCCTTCTCTCAGGGTTCATCCCCCAATGCACACATTCATACACACACATTTATATCACCTGGTTTTATCTTATTCATAGCCCTGAAATCATCTTGTTTACGTATCTGTCTCCCATTCCCCTCACTTGAATGTAACATCCAAAAATCTTGTCTTGTTTCACATTGTATTTTCAGCACTTAGAAATGGTATGAACTAGCATGAATAATGTTGTTGGGTAATTTAACATTGAATAAATAGCTGATAGTTCATAATTTTATTTGGGATAAAGGACTGATAGAATTATAAGATTCCTCACTTGAAAAAAATTTTTTTAATGGGTAAGTTTATCAAAACCCTGTAATAAAAATCAAGCTGCTAATGTGAGCAACAAAGTGTAAAATGCAATACCTAGACTTCCAAAGTCTGAGTTTTAAAAAATATTTATTTTATTTATTTATTTGGTGGCATTGGGTCTTAGTTGTTGCATACAAGACCTTCATTGCAGTGCAGGAACTCTCTGGTTGTGGTATGCAGGCTTAGTAATTGTGGCTCCCAGACTTCAGTTGGTCCACGAGATCTAAGATCTTAGTTCCCCAACCAAGGTTCAAATCTGGGTCCCCTGCATTGGAAGGAGGATTCTTATCCACTGAACCATGAGGGAAATCCCCAAAGTCTGAGTTAAAGTTTATAATTACTTATTTATTTACTTATTTTTTAGTTACTCTGGCATGTCTGACTCTTTGTGACCCCATGGACTGTAGCCCACCAGGCTCCTCTGTTCTTGAAATTCTCCAAGTATAAGTACAAGAGTGGGTAGCCTTTCCCTTCTCTAGAGGATCTTCCTGACTCAGGGGTCAAACCCAGGTCTCCCACATTCCAGGCAGATTCTTTACCGTCTGAGCTAACAGGCAAGCCCCTCTATTTAAAAGGATTATGAAGACGAAAGATAGGATTTATAAAACTTTTATCTCTGCTGTGATAATTTTATTCCTTAATATATTATACTTGTTTATATGAAGGCTAGTCTCTTCATGTATATATATGGTAGTGTGCTTTTTGAACTTTGCAGACTCTAATCACAGAATTTCATCCTAATTTAGATAACTCTTATGCCTTTCCAAGTTGGAAGAATAGAAAAATTGAATGGCTGTAATACTAGCGCAACAGACATATCGGGGTAGGCTGCTCTATAGAGTTTCACAGGAAGACAGTCTTTGGTGGTCTTGAACAACATCACCTCAGTGTCTAGTTTACAGCCCTGCAGAGTCCAAAAGGAAGAATATTTACCAGTTTACCAAGAAATAACCTGGAAGCAGAAGCTGTTTTACATTAACCAAACATTTTAAAAGCTAGTTTATACACCACCTTGCCAATTAATATTCAAATCTGTATTTAACTGGGCAACAAATCCTGTCTACTTATTTAAGAGGTAATTTTCCATTTCACAGTAGAAAGAAGCTTGAAAGTCAGAAGTGAGAAAGGTGTCAGATGTCCTTACAAGATATGCCTGCCAGACTTTGGCCCCCTTTAGTACTGCATTACTCCGGGGGATCTCTGGCCAGATGACTGGAATTTGCCAGTGGAGTCAACCCGTTTCCCTGGAAATGTGACAAATTCTTCCTCACTCCCTGCTTTCCACTTTTATCAGTCATATTATCTCTTCTAGGCAACTTCCCTGGTGGCTCAGTTGGTAAAGAGTTTTCCTGCAATGCAAGAGACCTGTGTTCGATCCCTGGGTCAGGAAGAACTCATTGAGAAGGCAATGACAAGCCTCTCCAGTATTCTTGGTCAGAGGAGCCTGGTGGGCTACATTCCATGGGGTCCTAAAGAGTTGGACACAACTGAGTGACTCACCCTGGCTAGGAAAGTTATAGCTCAGTGGAATCAATTACAGGCATGATTTTCTAAAAAGGCTACTAGGTTTTGACAACTATAAGCCCTCAGTCTCAGAGGCAATGTGTTTATAAGCCATCTTATATAACGGGCTACTTTTGCAGAGGCTTCGTCTGGCCAGGAGAGTCGATTTTCACAGCTCTCAGTTTCACTTGACACCCTGTTCTTCTCACAGTTCTCACATGCTCTTGATACAACCTCCTTGGTCCCTGTAGCTTCCTATGAACTGACTATATACATTGTTCTTTACTTTATTAAATAATTATCTGCTTTGATCGTTTCAGTGGCGCTAACAGAGAAAAACTGAAAAACATTTTTCACTATGAATTTCATCAGTGTTTTCGAAGAATAAGCTATTGGAAAACATCTGAAATTTTCTATCACAACTTTCAGCTTTCTATCTCTGGAACAGAAGGTGATGAAGAGAAAAATGAAAACACTGAAATATGTAAATTGGGTGTCAAATTTATGGAAAATATTTTACCCTCCTTTCAATGTGTCATTGCAGCAGTGAAACATGACACTGATGTGCTCTTCTGGAATTTACGTATATAATGACTTATCTACAGAGGAAGCTTACAGTGGTAGTTTATTTGATCTTCAACAGCACTGCTTTCTCCATCTCATCTTTCAATCTGAACACTTTTCAAGAAAAGAGGTGGTTTTGAATGGAAACAAAATGTGTCTCTTGGAGAATCATTTCTCTCTGTGGTACTAAGAACTCTAACTCAGCACATCTTGGAATTCTAAATTTTTACAGATGGTACACTATGTATAAAATCAAGCAGTACCATTCCCTCTTCTATCTCTTGGTTGTTGTTGGCTTCAGGTATATTGGCTCTGGGGGAAAAACACTATCTGTTAATTCTTGGTTTGGAGTACGTATTGTATCCTATAGCACAGCACCCCAAACTTAGAAAGTAGTATATGCCAGCTGTTCAAGCCTTCGTTTGTTTCCTTTTATAAGCTCAAGTCTTTGTGGATAACAAGTTATGTGTAAAAGCAGCTTATCCATGAGTATCAAGTCCCCTGACTTATTCCTCAGAAGCCATTGGTACTGTGGGCATAAATAAGGCATTTATGATGCATAGGTGATGCTGCTTTTAGAAATATAACCCGTATGGAAGGCAAACCTATACAGGATATGCATCTATTCTAATTAAGACAAAATACTGCCTGCTCTTTGATGAAGGGGATAAATATGACCGAATTGCTATCAGGTAGTAGACTGGCCCTTCCATGGTAAGGGAGCCTGAACAGGGGGTTGCCATATAGCCTCTTAGCAATAGGAAAGATCCAGTCATCCATGGGGAGAGCAAATCCTTGCTACTGTGCTTATCCATGGGCATCCTCCATTCCTATGAATATGATCACATTGTTCATAAGTTATTTAGTAAGCACTGGAATAAGTTTACCTCTACTGAGCAGTAAAGTATATCTGCCTTGTTATTAAGAGTCTCTTCTGTCCATTCTGGGTCCATTCTAAGCAGTCAGTCCAGGTAATTCTCCCCAGACCCCTTATTTCTTCCATGTCTCTGATCATTCAGAAAAACAACTAGAAAGTGCCCATATATCGTTGTGGACTTCTTTCTCAGACACTTTGTCCATCTAGGTCAAGTGGACAAGAGTAAATGCCATTTAACACCCATGGGGATCATTAGCCCAATTCCGATTCTAACTTCAAATATCCAGACATAAAATGTTGAAGAGAATTTAGTAAAGTTTTTAAACATATTGGTCAGGATCCTTCAAAAGCTGGTGCAAAAATGAGGTAATATGCAAGGATCTTATTTGAAGATGTTCCTGCTCGAGCAAAAATAAGGGAAGGAGCAGAAGAAGGCTAGGAGAACTATCAGACTGTGATGCAATTCTGACCCCAAGGAGAGAAGGAGAGGTCAGGCAGCTGTAGTTTTAGACTGTTAGAAAACCAGAGGGGACTCCTTTAGCTAAAGTTGGCTTTCAAGGGAGTTCAGTGTCTCTCAGGAATGTGTTTGCCTTAGTACATATGAGGCTGTGAGTGACCCATGAAAGGTGAGGAAGCAAATTTCAAAACACAGTAACTGGGACACGTGATTAATTATACACCCTATAGTGAGTAGCCTACGAGATACAATCTCATGATAACTGCAGTGTATCCTTAACTATCTTATTATCTAAGAAAAATATTAAGATGGTACTGTTAAAGTTATTCACAGAACCACTGGGGAAGTTATGTTTTTTAGCATTTTAATTTGTATTATCCAAAATTCTATCTTCCTGGTTATGTTATCAATTAAGTTTAATTGATTTGCTATTTTCTCTTATCATCCTTTACAGTACTCAAAAATCTTTAATAAATCACATGGACTCATTATTATTATAGTAATAAGCAGGGTCATATAGAGGTATGAACAGAAACCTCAGTGGCCACTAAATTGGCCTGTACTGCTGCCGCTGCTGCTAAGTCTCGTCAGTCGTGTCCGACTCTGTGCAATCCCATAGACAGCAGCCTACCAGGCTCCGCTGTCTCTGGGATTCTCCAGGCAAGAACACTGGAGTGGGCTGCCATTTCCTTCTCCAAATTGCCCTGTACAGATAGCTCTTTTTGGATAGATTACCCTAGTCCAGGGCTTCCTTAGTGGCTCAGACTGTAAAGAATCTGTCTGCAATGCAGGAGACACAGGATGTGCGGGTTCAATTCCTGGGTCAGGAAGATTCCCCTGGAGAAGGGAATGGCAACCCACTCCAGTATTCTTGCCTGGAGAATTCCATGGACAGAGGAGCCTAGTGGGCTTCAGTCCATGGGATAGCAAAGAGTTAGGCATGACTGAGTGACTAATACACACACCTCTTGTCAAAGACCTATTTCTCAGTCTTGAAGATCCAGAAATGTGACTTTGAAGCATACCCAGTGGTGATCAACCTTAGTAAAGGCTTTAACCCCACATAACTAAAGTCACACATGTTGACACACAAACCAAATGCCGCTGTCTTAATTTAGAGTGAGACTGTAATTTCCGGGAGAACATAAATATTCATGTGAGTCATTTAGCCAGAACACACTTTTCATCCATTTAGGAATCTCTACATAGAGAAGGAAATTCTACTTATGAGATTCTTGATAAGCATGGAAAAGAGTTAATTAAAATCATGACTTAGGGGAAAAGCTTTGGAGTTAGCTAGACCAAAGTTACATGTAGACTATTCTGTAAATAACCAATTTCACACATAAAGGGCTGATAAATTTTATTTTCAAATATTATTTCAGTCTTCTTTAAGGTGATAATTTTCCCATGCTGTAACTACAACAAATTCTATAAAATTGACATCTATTTCAACTATAATCCTGAATATCCTAGATCAATAAATATGTTGTGTGTTCAGGTTTTCCTTGCTTTGGTTGGAACTCAGAATATTTTATCGCTGTATTTTTTTCACAGGATAAGCTCTTCTTCCACAGCCTTCTGCCTCTCTATTCTAAAACTGATCATATATCCAAAGAGCCAAGGTCATCTGCTCTTTTGGTCCCTTTGGTATACCTGACACCTCTACTCTTTTTCTTGAGGCTCAAAGTCACATCTCAAGCACCATCCTCTCTGTGAACACTTTTGTGACTGCTGAACCTCCACTCAGTCCCATCCAGATGTGTGGTCCCTCCTGGGGGCACCAAATGCGATGTCATCTTTACAGCACTTGCCACATGGACTGTGGACGTCCACAGGATTGGATGGTCCAGGGTGGAGCATCAGCCACAGTGTCTGTGCTGTACCAGGTTCCACTGGGTTAACTGATTACATCAGCTGGTTGGAGGCCAGTAATCAATGGGGTAGAGGTGGAAATACTTGGGAGGCCTGAGGTCAATACCAGAGAAGAAAGTCCTATCTCAATGTTAAGCGTATCATCTTACATAAGAAGCAAGTTAGGAGTGAAGAGGATTGAGAACAGAAGAGGGAGCTGAATGTAAAGGCAGGAGACAAGGACCTTACTCAGTTTTCTCTTTTTCTGGTGAAGATGGGACATGGAGCTTGAAAGCAAAGGAATAGTTGTCTCTGTTGTACCTCTGTCTTCACTTCTAGGCTGAGTTCACTGAGGACATGACTTACCTTTATATTCCTACCCTAGCAGACCACCCAGTTTGTTGAAATGATGGATGGATGGATAGATGGATTCATAAATTTAGACTTTCAAATTTAGTGTTTAGGACCATTACTTTATACATATATCTTTTTCTGCTATATCTAATTCAGCTTTTATTTATATTTTTATTTAATATGTTGCTTCCCTCTGAGACTGAGCTGGAAGTGTTAGTAGAATTTTACCAAATGTGGTATTTGTCATCTTGTTTATAACAGTCTTTGTGAAATGTCATTATAGTCTATATTTTTGTTCATGAACTTACAATTCCCCTTGCATATAAACAGTTAGATCTCTGTCTTTGGAGAATGGGCAATTTCATTTCTGAATTGCGTTAGAAAAATACTGATATGCCTCTTAATATCTTAGAATGATATTTGTATAAATGTAAGTAGCTGGATGAAAGTATAGACATGAATATGTTTCTTATTGGTCTTCCCAGGTGGCACTAGTGGTAAAGAACCTGCCTGCCAATGCAGGAGACATAAGAGGTGGGTTCAATCCCTGGCCAGGAAGATCTCTGGAGGAGGGCATGACAGCCTACTCCAGTATTCTTGCCTGGAAAATCTAATGGACAGCGGAGTCTGGCAGGCTGCAGTCCACAGGGTTGCAAAGAGTTCAACACAACTGAACGACTTAGCACGCTCCATGTTTCTTATTACAGACACACAAAACTAAGTTTTCAAGAGATTTGACAATTATTGAAGCAGATTATTTTGTGGAAACTTGTCTTCACTTGTAGAAAACATTGCTGTTGTACCTTGACCCAGTGTGTGAAGGCACAAAATAATGAGTAAATTTAACAATGAAGCATATATGTATGTTCAAGTTCAAATGATACTGGTTTAATTAGCAAATTTAGGAGTCTGAGAAACTAGAATTGTACCAATCAGAACCAAAAGTATGAAAATGCTGAAAGAAATGAGGAAATAAGTTTTAATACTGATATTTATAAGACATGATTTAAGGAAGTTGTTTTTTGTTTACTTCTTATTTTAAAACAATGTGGTTGGTACATATTAAGAAAAAACACAGCTAAAACTATATTTAAACCAAGGAAATATACATTAGTGTTAAACAAGGTAGTTTAGGTTTTCAAGTTAAGTCCTGAAGACCGTCAGGCTTCTTAAATGTTGATGGTGTTAAGGAAATCTTCTTCCAGACCCTTGGCTTTCATATGTGCTTCTTCCTAACCTTGGTATACCTGCTTGTCAAGCCTTCAGTCTGCTCCTTCTCCTTCTCCAATCTCTTTTCATTTTACAAAATCTTGACTAACAAAGGGACCATTTGAGAATGCATAATTTAAAAACTTTTCGCTGACTCTACTCAATTAAATCTTAAAAGGTATTTGTCTAGGTTCTTTTAACTGCAAAACAATTCAAGGGTGAATGTAGCTCAAACAGTAAAGAAACTGCCTGCAATGCAGAAGGCCCTGTGTTCCATCCCTGGGTCAGGAAGATCCCCTGGAGAAGGGAATGGCAATTCTCCCCAGTATTCTTGCCTGGAGAATCCCATGAGAGAGAAACCTGGCAGGCTACGGTTTATGTGGTTGCAGAGTCGGACACGACTGAGGGATTATTATACCTTGATGGCTTAGCTGGTAAAGTATGTGCATGAAATGCAGAAGGCACAGGAGATTGAGTTTAGTCCCTGGGTCAGGAAGATCCTCTGGAGAAGGAAATAGCAACCCACTCCAGTATTCTTGCCAGAAAAATCCCCTGGACAGAGGAGCATGGCAGGCTACAGTCCAAAGGGTTGCAAAAAGCTGGCAATCACTTAGCAGCTATGCACACTGCTGCTGCTGCTAAGTCACTTCAGTCGTGTCCAACTCTCTACGACCCCATAGACGGCAGCCCACCAAGCTCCCCTGTCCCTGGGATTCTCCAGGCAAGAACACTGGAGTGGGTTGCCATTTCCTTCTCCAATGCCTGAAAGCGAAAAGTGAAAGTGAAGTCGTTCAGTTGTGTCTGACCCTCAGCGACCTCATGGACTGCAGCCCACCAGGCTCCTTCATCCATGGGATTTTCCAGGGAAGAGTACTGGAGTGGGGTGTCATTGCCTTCTCCGAACTATGCACACACATGTATATATATTGGTAAAATCTTTTATCAAAAGGTATTCAACTCTAAATTCAGTGTAAAAATGATTACTTGCAAGCGTTGATAAGCAAACGGCTTTTTGTTTTTACCTTAGACTATTTAGTGCAGTGCCCTGTTTATGTATGATCAATACATATTGACTAGGGTTCTCCACCTGATTTACTGCACAAGTAAAAAATATTTAAACATCAAAAGCATTTTCTAATATTTTCAGCCAGATCAAAACCACATCATTTGACTATATAAGTAGGATATTTTGGCCTCAAATTTTTAAACAGATTTTATCAAATCTCTACATAATAATAGAAAAATAAATGTAATAACATATGCTCTTTAATGCAATTTCTTAATAAAATTTTAAGAGTCTCAGCTATTACTTTAGAAAACACAATGTTCTCACGTGTTTAGTGTGAATAATCAATATTATCTGCAATTAATACATACTATTTCACAATAACATTTTATCTCATTTGTAATACTTTCTTAACTACTGTGTAAATTAACTTTACTTGTAAGTAATAAAATCAACTCTGGCTAACTTTAGAAAAATTAAATTATTGGAGTGATATCAGAAGCCTAAAAGTCATTGTGAAACTGTGAAAGAGACATGGGAAGGGCCAGTATCAGGGCAGAACCTGGGGCTAGAAAATAAAAATTACAGTTATATCAGGGCAGGTTACAGCTTCAAACATGATGAGAGGCATAATTCATAATATATCAAGCTCCAAAATCCAAAGATATGTAAATAAGCATTTGGGTTTGATGTGCAAATTTCAATGAACCGTACTTTACTTTGGATTAGAGTATCCATCCACCTAAACCACCCCCAACCAAACTTCACGGAGGTAAAAGACTCCTGTATTTTCACAAGATATTTATGCTTCCTTTTGGCATGCATGTATAACACCAAGGCATGGAGGGTGCATGCTAATTTTTGTTCTCCGATTCTATTAGAGAACATCCCAGTGCAATGATCTAGGCTGGTATTCTGTAAGACAGTGAGGTAGTTATGGAATTATGGTACCTGTGTACTAAGTTGCAGCAAGGAGCCAGAGTTGACAGATTACTGAATTGAAAATAAAAGCATACTGCTGTCCCTGCTAGGTCACGGCAAATTGTTTCTGTTTGTTTGTTTGTTTGTTTTTTTCAAATTAATCAAAATATAGGGGGCAGAGGAGTCTATGCTGCATTTGTCCCAGCAAGAAGGCTCTATTAGAAACAGCAGCATTATGAGAGCTACCACCTGATTAACCTTTTATTCTTCAGAACACGAATCTATTTGGTCAGATAACTCCGAGAATTAAATGGAAAAGGAATTGGGGCTTCCCTGGTGGCTCAGTGGTAAAGAATCCATCTGCAATGCAAGAGATGCAGGAGACTCGGATGTGATTTCTGTGTTGAAAGATCCCCTAGAGGAGAACATGGCAACTCACTCCAGTATTCTTGTCTGGAGTATCCCAGAGACAGAGGAGCCTGGCAGGCTGCAGCTCATGGGTCGCAAAGAGCTGGACACAACTGAAGCAATGAAGCATGCACACAAGGAATTATCATTCTTATATTTTTCAAGTCTGAAATTCCATCATGACGCAATACTGCTTTTAACTCACTATTTTGGTAGGAAAGTGTAGGGTTAGTTTGAAACTGGTCCATGTAGCTTTTTATTTGTCTCTAGGGACACCTGCACCCATGGTACTTTCCAGAGTCAACCAAGATAGGAATGAAATGTACTGGCTGGTGATATATAATGTGCTGTGTAAAATCTGAAACTCCCTTGAAGGCACTATGGACTAGCTTGTCTACATTATTTATGAAAAATATATAGACTGTTAATCTGCACCTGATTTACCTGGTTACATGGCCTATTTTGTCTATAAGATTGGTAGAATATAAAAGACCCCTTGGTGAAAAGGGAACCCCTGCACACTGTTGATGAGAAAGTGAATTGGTAGTCATTACAGAAAAAAATAAGGAACTTCCTCAAAAAATTAAAAATAGAAATCAGTATCTTGGAGGGATATCTTCCTTCCCACTTTCAAGGTAGCATTATTTTATAATTGCCAAGATATGTAAACAATCTAAGGGCCTTCAATGGGCGAATAAATAAAGAAAATCTGATATATAGCATATATAATAATATATATAATGTTTCATATTCTATAATGAAATATTACTCAGCCATAAAAAAGAAAACCTTGCCATTTGCAATAATATAGATAAATTTGCAGGGCATTATGCCAACTGAAATAAGCCAAAGAGGGATGGACAAATACTGTATGGTATCACTCACGTAGAATCTAAAAAAATGGCCTATTACATTGAAGCAGAGAATGGAATGGCAGTTGCCAGGGGCTGCATGCAGGAGGAAAAGGGGAGGTGTAGGTCAAAGGATACAAACTTTCAGTCATAAGATGACTAAATTCTGAGGAACTCATGTATAGCATGGTGATCAGAGTTACCACTAACACAGTAAAGTATGCTTGAGATGTGCTGAGAGTAGGTCTTAAGTGATCTTACCACACACACAAAAAGTTAACTATGTAAGGTGATAAAAGTGTTCATGATTTTGATAACCATTTTACAACGTACAGGTATATCAAGTCATCACATTATATACTTTAAATACTCATTATTATTACTTAAAATTTTTATTTTTTCAATTATTCCTTAATAAAGCTAAAAAAATTTAGAAAAAAGAAATTATTTATTGTTTTAAATCTAAAAAATAATAAATAAAAGATCCCTTGGTACATTTTTGTTCTGGAGGCAAAGTGCACCCTGTACAACTTGGGGAGGATGAGAGAAGTTGTACCTGGATGTTCAGG